>JAULBW010035254.1:0-70614 GCA_032358265.1 Vaucheria bursata | reverse complement strand
CATGGTAGTCAATGACAGGTCGCAGCTCCCCACTTTTCTTTTTAACAAAAAATATAGGCGCACCAGCAGGAGAAGATAAAGGGCAAATAAAGCCCTTTTGAGTTGCACGTCCAAATAGGCTTTCAATGTCTTCAACTCAGGATCAGAAAGAGGATATATTGAACCTCAGGGTATTGTTTTGTCAGGTACAATATCAATTTTCATATCAAACTTTCTATGATCAAGTAATAAATTGGCTTGTTCTTTTGAAAATACTGAACTCAAATCATGGTACTCTAATGGTAACTGTTTATGAATTTCAAGAATTTCATCTGATTTACATGTAGACATATCATCAACTTCAGCAGGATTATCTTCCAGAACTGAACCAGGACTTGGAGATTTGCTTTCTAATTGCACTGGAAAATTTGTCTCTTGAAAGTGGGATGTTCCCAGCACAGCAGCTTCAGGAACTTCCGTGTCATCACAAAGTTGAGGTTTCAAATCCGCTGAAGCCCCCATTTTTGTCTCGTGTTCATCAGGATCCATACTTAGTGACAGTTTTTTCCAATTGATCACAGGATTAAATTGTTTCAACCAATCAATTCCAAGTATTATCTCTGAATGAGTTGAATTGGCAACATATAATTTATATTAAAATTTGAAACTTTCCATCTTCAATTTGCACATGGTGTAATACTTGATAGCACCCAAAGGCAATAGAGTCCCAACAATAACTTCAAAAATGATTGGATTTGCAAGAGCATGTAAATTTAAATTCATTGATTTTGCAAATTCATAACTAATGAGGAATCGGTTACATCTTGAATCTACTAATGCACATACATGGATTATTGAATTTTCAGAATCAAACATGGATAGGTTCACATACAGACGTTTAAGCATGCTTTCAGGAGTGACTGCAATCAGCTCATTTGATTGATTTGGGATGTGAATTTTCTTGCATGCAGATTTCAAAAACCTTACTATGGGTACATGTATTTACATCATGTGAATTAGAACCACAGAATAGACAAGTTATATCCAATTCATTATCACCCTGTGCAAGACCAGCAATATTGTTTGAATTCCTGTCACTGACCAGTTTTCCACGTGCATAGGACTTTTTGTAGTTTGCCTTTGTATGTCCAGGATTCCTGCAATACAAGCATAATTTGTTCCTAAAACGCCTTTTTTGTTCCTCCATGGATATTGGCCCACTTGCTGCCTCCATAACCATCTCATCTGGATCATTCATAGGCAAATCACCATGTTGAGTTCTAAAATAGGATGGCTGAAAATTAGACAATACGTTTTTGAATTGCTGATGGATAAAACTGGAATCCTTTCTTTAATTCCTTTGATGAAGTTCTGCATAGCGATTGTCAATCCGTGCCACTAACTCATAAAAGTCTCCAATATTTTCAGGCCAATCACAATTGCAAAGTGTACTCTTGATTTTGTTATTTAGTCCCTTATTGAATAGGCCAGTTAAAATTGCTCCTGACCATTGTAACTACTAGAACTTAAGTAGATATAGTTGCACAGATTTGAATCAAGCAATGGTTCTAAACTCTTCAGTACTGGGACAAATGCATTGTTGCATGTTTTGTAGTAAATATTCATAATTAGTACTACATTGATAGTAGTAACAGTAGTAGTCTGGATGCTAATACAATTTGACATAATTTGTGCAGTTTATTTTGTATTGTGTTGTTTCTGCTCAGTGGCTGTTATGAATATGTATCAAAACTCAGAACTAGATACAGAAAATATATTCACACAAACATAATTTGTGTTGCTGGAAGTGAAACTTACTTCACAGCAACACACAAATCACAAACTTAGCCAATCATCAAAATCCAGCAATGACTTGCCATAAACTCAGAATTCCAATATGCAAAACAATGACTTGCCATAAAACAGAATTCCACAGCTATAACACAAACTTATTCGTTAACAAGTTAATTCCTAACAGTGGCAGAAACAACAACTTTAAATAATACATTTCCTATTAACTTTTTCTTGCTTTGTGCTCAAATTCCTTGCAGAAATTTAGAATTTTGTCATTGTCCTGTGTATACATTTACCTGGTTAATTTTGGCCTTTTTCTGTCAGCACATTTGATTATCCAGTTCCTAACGGTAACTCAGTGGATAGATGCTGAAACTCTGATATGTATACCATCACCACTATATGTCCTTGATCCAGATCCAACAATTTGCACTCAGCCTCATGCAGTCTGTCTATATCTCAAAAGTAATTTTGAAAGCCTTCTCAAATTCATCAAAAGAACTTAATATGACATGATCAGTTTCCAGAAAAGGCATTATCCAATTAAATTCAGTTTCCCAAAGTAAATTAACAGCATAAAGAACTTGTGACTGTTCCATAACAGAATGTAATAACTGTGTCTTGAAAACAATTTTATGTTGTAACAAAAAGGCTTGTGATTTATTTCTACTACCAGTAAGTGGATTAGAAAGGGCTACTTTTGGTTCTGCTGTTCTTGCTAGGGTTGAAAATGTTTCCCCATGCTGCTGCTGTTGTGAAAAAATACTTTTATTGCATTTTAATACTCAATGCTGCAGACTTGCCCTTTTTCTTCAACCTTTTCCAACTGCAATAGAAGATTTTGATTTTGAATAATCAGCACTTTCACATCTTTCTGGCTAAACATATCATCCATTATTCTCTTGGTAAACTGTTAGGAATCACTAGATGAAAGACTCTGCATATAACCAATAGTAAGGACAACCAGAAACTGAAAGGAAAAACACACAACCAGTAATATACTAATCCCTATTCATGTGTTACCAAGAATGAACTTTGCTAACACAATACTGCTTAAGAAAACACATTTATGGGAACACACTTTAAGAGAACACTCTTTAAGAGAACAGACTTATGAGAGTGTATATATAAGACAAATGAAGTCCATAGAACTACAGTTCCATAACAGATTGCAGTAAAACAGATTGTTAGGAAAATAAAAACACAATAACACAAAAACAGATATAGTATTTGATATTAACCTACATGTGTTGCTGAGTGTAATATACCTTTTGCAACGCACAAAGTACAGTAGCATGAAGAACAGGGTTCAGTTCTTGGAAGTATCTTGGAACTGAAACTGAAACTAAACTGAAACCAAACTAGAATTAAACTGAAACCCAACTAAAACCCAACTGAAACCAAACTGAAACTAAACTGAAATCAAACTAAAACTGAACTGAAACTGAACTGAAAAAATGGACAAATCATACTGCAGCTATGTAAGAGTATGATTACTAAACTAATGTATAAACCGGAACAGGTAACAAGGAAACAGAACTCAAAATGATTATACGTAAAAGCGTAGTCTATTATACTCTATCCATGTGTTGCCAAGAATGATCTTGGCAACACATTGTTCTCAACATTATTTCATCTCAGTCGGATTTAGTCGAATTGGTTTGAACAACAACAACCTACAAATTATCAATAGTCAGAAACAATTCACGGATAGTAAATCAAATTACACGGCAAAAATTCAAATCCTAACAAGCTACATAGATTAAGAAATAACCCTTAGTGAAGTTAGTTCCTAACACAAATCAGATCCTGACACTCTCATGCAACTTTGTGCATATAATCAAAATTTTGTGTTAAGTATTTATGAGATTAAATGCTGCTATAGCTGCTTTCTACAAAAGTATTTTATCACAGCACAATGCCTAGGACTGTCAAAGTTGTTCAAAACAAAGTAAGTTTTGTCCAAACTCAAATTTCACTGCCATAATTGTTAACAGCTCTCTTTTTTAAATTTACACCTCTCAATGTGATAAGAAAAGCAGCGTAACTAGTACATTTTTTACTTGCTATTAATTTTATATCAGTAATTAGTAAATGCCATTAAAAAAGTACTTCATTTTAAATTTTTTGAGAGTCTGTGTGGTATTTCTACCAGATATTTTCTATAGGGACCAATAACACGTAATTTGAGCATTGAAATATTTCATACTGGTTTTTGAAGCAAGGAAATATTTCAAGTACATAGTTTTGCTAATGCGATAACAAAGCAACAATTAATTGCAACTCAAATAATATAAATCATTCTGGTTTTCTTTCTAATTTAAGACACCATTAACACCTTATTCTAAAACTGGCAAGTTGACTGTAATACAAAACAATAGCAACAAGAATAGCAGGGCAAAACACAAAACATATGAAATATGATACATCGCAAATTCATGAACAAGAACTTGCAAGGCTTAACCTGTGAGATTAGAAGTGAGACATTCAATTTCTCAAGACTCCTCTACAAAAGTTTGTAGTCAATCATAGTTCATCATCAACAATTACAAAATAACGGCTGTTTAACACTGTTATACTGCAGCAATTCTACCAGATATGCACTTAGACACCACCTAAGCCAGCTTAATGCTTGTAGCACTCACATTTAATTACATTTTCTGCTCATAAGTTAATTTAGTAAGTTTTTTATTTTGACTAAAAAACTTTTTAGTACATAAATGTTCTGGGTCCTGACCATAAATGAGATGAATACATGACCTGAGAGCATGCCTAAAAGAGTCCCAGCAATGCAACTGAAAAATGATTTTGTGCAATTATATCTGCTTATTTATGATCTGTTACTGTAGAATCCTCATGTTTGTCTTTTGGTCCATTGTCAGTGCTGTGTTAACAGTGTTGTGTACATTACAGTTATCTCAAGTATCACCAGTATTGAGGGATTGGATGTTGATCATCAGGTATCGAGAATGAGTTTTAGTGAACAGGAAGCTGTGAAGAGACACATGCTTTTTTCCTTTTAGTTTTAGGCTTTCATTCTTTCATTGAATGCACTTGCAGATACAGTGTTTGCCCTTGCTTGTTTATTGTATTGACAGGTGGTTTTACAATTACTCCATGTGGAGTAGGCAATTTTTATCCAACAGTCAGTCGCAGAAGCATGAGAATTTATTTGGTTTTTTGTTGTTGAAGGGATCAGTTTTCTATTCACCTCTATTGTTTGCGAGGCAAGAGATGGTGGCACTTCCAATCACATTCAACTCTGGAATTTAGAGTACAGAACAAGGTACTCCATTTAAAACGTTCGTGACTATCATTGTCTTCTGATCTGTCAAAGCAAAAATAATCCATCCTTATCAAGCGTGCATTCTGAGGTAATATGATTTGACTAGTTATTCACTGGCTCTATTTCATTCATATTGGCAATGGCATTAGAGGTAAAGTTTTAACACTATCACGATGTTTTCAGCACATCAAAATCGGTGAAGGCTGTGCCGTGAGTTCTAGAAAATGTGTGCTCTTAGCATTTTGGGGGCATTTTTCATCTTACTGTGGTTTTTCGGCTTTGTCAAAAGTTAATCGCACAAGATTTCATAATGTCATGATCTGATTTTTTCTCTAAGATTTACTTCCATTTTTTAAAGCGTCCAATCAGAATTATTTTACATGAAATCATAGATTGCAACAATTGAGCCTGAATGTATTTCAATTTTCATCTAAATTTTACTAGAATATTCTGCAGTTCATTAAAAATCTACTAATTTCCATTAAACCTGTACAATCATGATTTTCTGAAATTTTTTCACCACTTTTCAGTTGAAATGTGGTCGATCAAAGTTTTCTAAAGAGCTTTGGAAAAGCTCTAATATTTCTATTTATCAAGTCTCCATTTTCGATCGTTCATAGTACAGATTACCCTCGTGTAGTAAGTCTTCTCGTGGATGTTCGCTATGATCAGCATCATGATTCCCATGGTAACGGTAGATCCTTGATTGGTTCCTATGACGCCAATCTGCTTTTTGGCGATGCTATTAGTATACCAGTAGAGCTTATCGTTGAATTGCCTGACCAAAGCATCACAAAGTTCAGCAAAACATCTTTCCAACTGGTGGGGCCCGCTGATGAAACATCTAGTAATTTTTTTCGTATATGGAATGGAGATATAAAGGCCGATCACGAGTTATGTAGTTCAGACAAAGCTAGCATTGTTATTTCGCTGTCTGGCAATCTGTTTTGTAATATTAAGGTAAAATACACATGGGCTGTATATAATAGGACTCTTTTTTTCTTTTCATTCCTACTAGTTATCGATCACGTTCTCAGCCGGAATCGCTGTTTCGATGTATAACTATGACAATGTTTAACCTTATCCTTGTTATATTTAGAAGTTGATATGATTGACGAAATGCATAATGGCTAAGCTTTGAGTTCGAAGCACTCTACAATTAATCTTCTTATTTATTCTGTCTTAGTTTGGAGGCAAAAATTTTGAATGTAAGCGCTGTGAGCAAGAAAGTGGTTCTGAGCAAAACAAAAAATCATGTGTGAAAGTAAAGGAAGCAGCGCGCAATGAAAATGAAATGCCCCGAAAGTTAATTAAAAAAGAGTTTATTGACTATCGTAAAAGAAAAAATTAGCAAATCGATGAAGAGCTTCCAGTTTTACATAGAATTGCTCCTAGACCTGTTGCAGGAGTGCAAAATTTAGGAGATGTTGGCACTTTAGATGATAGTTATTTACTTGATAACTTAATGAATATTAAGGAAACTAGAAACTATATTGACGATGGAACTGTAATTGATATAGTTGTATTACATACTGTTGCTGCTGTTGATTACTTCGGTTCAGAAGAAGAACTTCAAGCTGGATTTGGCACACTAATTTCCAGGCAAAATGAAATTTTCTCAAATACAGGCATTGAGTTGGAAGTTAGAGTAAGTTTTGTATATGTGTACACTAAAAAAATAAGGTATTCGTTGCATTGAATTTTTCATATATACATATATATATATATATATATATATATATATATATATATATTTATCAATGATTTTGAGTCCTATTATTCATATTTAGAACAACTGCAATCTTAATCTAGAAATTTTATTAATTAGTATAAATTTTTTTACAAAAATATTTTATTTCTTAAAATGTATCAATTATTTCATATAAGGATATATCAAAATGCATCTTTTTTTCCTGAAATTTATCGGTTTTCAACTTTATTCTACAGATTACTATGGAAAAATAATAAAAATTATATTCATTACTTTGTTCCAAACTGTTAGATCTGTCCATTTATGCATTCAAAATTGCAAAAATTTTACTTCTGATTGAGTTTATTCTTTCTTAAAACTTGCACAAATTTTTTGGGATGAGGTTAAAATCATTGCACATAACTAACTTTGAATTTCTTATGCATTTTTTATTTTCTTTTAATGTTTTTTATGAAGTTAATATTACTGAAATTCAGTAGTCACAAATATATTCATGTCAACAGTAAGTTACTGCTGTTCTTAATGGTCTAGCTCTTAAATATAGGTAGTCTTTTGGGGAGCCACAGAATTCAGTGAAGATGACAATGGTGACTCATTTTACTATTTTGAAACAGATTCCACGGTTCTGCTAATTTGCCAGAAGTTTGGTGCAGACATTGTGATAATGCTAACAATGGAGGATTTAAGTGAAACATATATTGCTAATCTACTTTTGAAAGAATCCGGTAGAACAGGGTATGTATCTCTACGAGCCCAAGATATAATTTTAGATGATACTTTTTTACCAGCAATTTTTGGTGGACTTTTAGGTGAGATTGCATTCTATTTCTTATTGAATTATACTATTGAACTGAATATGTATAGTATCAGTCGAAACTCTATATTTATCAATAAGTTCCATTCAAATTTTCAAGTTGAATCGATATTTGTTAAAACAAATGAATAAACTAGCAAAAAATAATCATCCTCTATAAATACTGACTTACATCGTAAACTTTGAATTAAGCTCACCTATCAGGACCCCCAAATTCATCTATTACTTTCGAAATTTTAAATATGACTTTTTCATTTATTCGCTACAAGGGGGAAAAGTTTGTGAGAAGTAAATTTGTTACACCTTAAGTTTTCTATGCATATATCAATTTACCATCTTTATCTTTTAGGATGTGCTTACGATTTTGAATATGAACTGCAAGAGCAGGTGATTCCTTATGCATACGGTTACCTGAGTAAAAATTGTGATTTCCGTACTTTAATGTAAGGTTTATTTTTTCCACTGGGGTCTAAAAGTTCTGAACAAGTGTTATTAATTTAAGTTTACTAAATGATTATATTCTAGTATCTTTTTCTGTTGTTGCTACTAATAGATTGTATGCACAGTCATAGTATTCAAACAAACAAACTGTACCACATTATAATAAAAAAATATTGACTAGTGATTAAATTCGAATTTCACAATTTACAGCCTTTAGTATTAATAACACACATCCGGTACTTCAAAATGCATTACATACGCAAATATATTAATGTCAGTAGCAGTATTTACATATTTATTCATGCGTATGACTACAAGGCTGCTTAAGGTACATTGGCATAGACCTCGGCAGCACATTCACCCCCCCCCCCTAGAAATTGCGGTGTCTCTTAAATTTTTACCAAATTTGTAATGACGTAAATTAGTATTATTGTTGCCTAAATTAATGTTATTGTTGCCTAAATGAGTGTAAATAACACTGATTTATCAGCAGCACATTTTTTTGTTAACGTTTAAAATTTGGACAGTGTACATATTGTATGATGCTTTTTAATGAATAACTTTTCAAATTTGTATTCTTAAACTTCTTAGAATATAATTTTTTTATAGTTAACCAAGCTAGCATTTGTACCACCATTGAAATAGTAACATGTTATACATTCAGTATAGTTCTAAATTGAGTTGATTCTTCTAGATACTGACAATTACAAAAAATTGATATATTTGAACCAGAATTTCAAGGTTATATTGTTTCAAAAATAACTTTTCATTCTTTTCCTCAGTCTACCATATAGTACATGATGAAAATTTTATTGACGTTCAAAATGTGCACAGATATGTTTTGATTTTTTGCTAAAATATAGCAACTTTTCTTACATATTTTGCAAGTGTTGTTACAAACAGCAGTGAAACACAAACCCATTCATCCTTAAGACTTAGACAAAAGAATTTGTCGTTTTTTGTTTCTAAGAATTGATTTATAGGGAATACTCTGTCCAAGCCTCGTATTTTTTATCACAGATTTGGTAACAATTGATATTATAATTTTTTCGTAGGAGCAATCCTTGCTTTGAAGGTAGTAGTTTTCAGCTATATGCCTATTCATCTCCTCATTATTTCTGGCCCACTACTCATGAGGCAATTGGCAATGCAGACTCTGCAGATTGTTCTAGAGCAATATCTGAAACAAAAATCATTATTGCACAGTATAGAGATTCAGTTAATCTTTTTACAAGCTCTCCTACTTGCTTTCCTTCATCTTCACATTCAGTCATGCCTACATCGATAGATATGCCTACAACTACATGTGCACCTACAAATGTTCATAATAACTGCATTGGCGATTGCTTTTCTGTTTCATTAGAATCGATTTTAGTCAATCAAATAACTTGGAACAAAGCTTTAATGGGGGATTTTTTCATTACGGCAGTTCAGGATGTGACACAAATCTTTCCAGATGCAGGTCAATGTAATATTTATAATCCTGACATAATAGACAAAGTTGACTTAAACTGACTTGATTTGAAAGTTTGCTATGGAAAGTTTATCTGTATTATATTGATATATTCATGTATGCGCATACTAGATGAGTGTTCTTCATGAATTCATGGTATGAGAGTCCTATTTTTGTTTTGTTCGCTGTTGTGGCCGTAAACTATTGTAGATAGTGCTAAGTTGTATTTTTCTTTTTTGTTGAACTTTGATGTTTTATTCAAAAGCTCATTCAAAAGAAAGAGTCGAATTGCAATAATCTTGATACAAATGACTTTTGCTTGGAATATAACACGTATTGTTCATAATTATTATGATTTATAATGCTTACTTTTTGAATTGTTTTAAAGAGAAAAGCACAGTGGTGATTGAAAGTGGTATAACAGGAACCTTTGTTTTAACCCATTCCATGTATGGAGAATTTTGATTTCCAGCTACCAAAATCACATACACCGTGGAACACATCAATACCGAAGCAGGCACTTACGACGTATTCGATGCTGTCTTCATCGCATTTGAAAGCGGAGAACTATTGCAGACACTAGTAGATTCAACATTTTACTATACTGTCGACCACATCATTACAAAATTTGGCGATCCTGAAATGGGAACAGCAATATTCGTTCCAAGCGAATAAATGCTAATTCAAGAATGGTTTTGATTGGTTATGGAATGTAACCTAGACTTGAGATCATTTCTCTGCAAAAAGTTTATCTGTTTTAGTGTCATTTTATAAAAAATTATGAAATCATTTTTAAATTTAAAGCCTGTCTTGTTGTTACATATCATATATATTTAGATTTAAAAAAGTGTTTCTTAAAATCACCCGAAATATATTCCTTTGCCAGCCTATTCTGTATAACATAAGCATGATGTAGCTGCTATTGTCTGACCTTGAAGAATATAAATACAAACTGTTTGAAAATGTAAAATCAACTGGAAAGACCAATGGAAAATTGTTCTTGACGTAAAACAAGAAAAAAAAGAGTAAATGGAGAATAAGAAGATTGAGTATATAGAGGATGAATAAATATTACAAAAAAGTTTAAAGACAAAATCATATTGCACCTACAACAGTATAATTGCAGTTTAATTTACACTGTAATTGTCATGCGTTCTTAAAGGTTATATGCTGGTTTTTCAGGAAAATACTATTTCTAAAATTTGATTGACAATATCTCAATATCAAATGCCAGTTTTTCAATGCTTAATGTGATATAATTTACTACCAATTCAAAGTTTACTTAAAGAGAAGCATAAAATGGTAGTCATCTTAGTTGTAATCTAGGGGCTAAGCATATCAATTATCAATAGCTTAAATTTTACTTTGCTCTCATATTCATGAGTACCCAGCGTATAAAAGATTGTCAGGAATTAACTCACATTATAAGTTAACTCCATTTCTCTATTTATAGCTGCAGATGTTTCTATTTGAAACATTCTTTATTTTATACTAGTCACATTCTCAATAAGTAGCTAGTCATATAATATTTCTAAAATTAGTAATGTTGTGTTGGAGAAGTGTAATCACTACTCACAATGCAGGTTAAGATATAATGTACATTTGAGCTGTTACTCTCTTACATTGTTTGCCTGTTTTGTTGTGCATTGCAACAAAGATTCAAAATAAAAGGATTGTCCTTTTATATTTGATCTTAATATAGTTTAAATTCATGTTTAAAATTATTCAATATTTGAATAACTAGGACAAGAAATTGCAAGCAAGTGATGATGATGCAAGTTTTTTAGTAAATTCAATTCACAGGACTTATAGAATTAAATCTGGTTTTGCTTGTTATGATTTCATAATATTGAGAAAAAAGCTTTTATTTGTTATCCTTGAAGAATCATAAATGCTAGATGGTAAAAAGTGGATATTTTAAATATTTTTTATCAGAGAAAAAAATATTTAGACTGGTTCATATAAAATACAGTTAAATAGATGATGAACTAGTATAAAATTTTTTTGCATTACATTGAATTTTAAGATTTGATTATAAATGCATAGGTAAAACAAGCAAGGTGCAAAATTACAACAGCAGAAAAGTATATTGTATGTAAACACAATTGTATTGCTGGAAGCAAATATACTTCACAGTAATGCACAAATCATAATCCTGACCCATCACCATAGCCCATCACCACAGCCCAATATATTAAACATTGACGTTCCTCAAAATTTCTGTAGAATGTCAAAGTAATAAATTAAATTGACCCTTTATGGTGTTAATTCTTAACAGGTGAATTTAATTGCTCTATTAAGAGTCAATAAGTAAAGCTGGTCATTTTCTTACAAAACCATTTTATGTATTTGAAGACACTTTCTGTTTCATAGTGGTTATAAAGCAAGCAGTTCAATTTAGTTTAGCAGGTGCAGTGCAATGACTAGTAAACTTTAAAAAAATCATGAAAGAAGAATGACTTCAATTATTAAAGTTCGTTATTGGTTACATTCGTCTTGTTGATACATGGCTCAATTTAACTAATGACCAAGCAGAAAACTACACAGTACATCCCAAGAAGAGAAGATTTTTTTCTAATCACCCAGTTTAACTGTGGAGTTTAGGTGTTTACCAATGATTACAGATGGGATATCATGAGTATTTATATCAAATAAAGCCAACGTATGTACGTATACATGTATATTTGCTGAAAATAGCTAGAATACGGATGAAAAAGCTATTTATAAATAAAAGTTGAAAAGAGATAGAGATAGCATTTTTCTTGTGATGATGCAATGGTGGCTGTACATTTAGGAATTGAGAGGATGATTAAGTGCTTGCTGAATCTGGAAACTGAGGATTGCTTGCTAACATTTCCAATTTCATCAAATTTCTATAAGTGGACTGAGGAATTGGAGTTCAGGTTTGATACTAAGTTACTAGTTTGCTTATTACTGTTGAAGAAATAAATATTACTGAAAAAGACATCCTTGATTGTTGCACAATTCAGTGCAAATTTTTAATAATTGGTTTAGCGCAGTAGGTCCAGGTTTACTGCAAAAATCTATATTTGAAAAGGAAACAGCCGAGGCTGTTGAACCAAGAAGTTTATCGTACATAGTCTCATATTAGGTGATAAAAGTAATCTGCTTTTTGACAGTCACGAGACAGGCTGAGAAGTAGCCATTTTTTTATGAAACCAAAGGCCAATTGTCTAGGCATAAGGCACCAAAGTTATTGAGGTTTAAATTTTCAGCTGTTGCGGACTGCAAGGTCAACAGTAAAAGAAAAAATCTTCACTTTGTATATAAGAAAAGAAAGAAAATGAAATTGATGAATAATTCTGACTTGAGGAATATAACCTTGTGGCAGAAGTTCTAAAAGTTTCTGATGAACAGTTCATATATGGATGCTGTATCTGAACAAGTAATTCAATAAAGAAAAATGCTCACTTGATTGTTAATTATAAAATATTTTTGCTCTTTGTAACACAATTTATGCTGTCTTAAAAAATATAGTGTTAACTCCAAAATTAGTGTTGATAAACTAGTATTAATAACATTGTATGCTCTTTAAGTTTAAGAACAATAGAACTACTAATAGTACTATCGCCACTACTTATAGAAATGAATTCATTGATTATGGACCAGGCCTTGTATTTTGGAGGGGGTAACATAAAAATACAAATGTTAATATTTGATCGCTCAACAACAGAAAAATTAATGATTTTTATTTGAAAGTCAACTATGCATTCTCTGTTGCAGCTTTACGGTGCCCAGGTACCCTCTTTACAGCATTCTTTTTGCTACGAGAATAAGCCCGCACGATGAATATAATTAATGCAGTTGCAATTATGATAATAAGAATTCGGGTTGGTACGTCCAATTCTTCAGTGGAACGAACAATAGAATTCACGTCCATTTCTTCTTTGTCAAATACAGGCATAATGCTGTTTTCTGATTGGATGAATCCTGGTAGCACTGGACGCGAAAGTGCACTTCTGACTAACTCATTTGAATAGGGACCGCTAAGGTTATTTTCTGTTGGTGGCCATTCTTCTTCAAAAGGGACCCATGCAATGCTATTGCACCTGCATCATAATTTTTAAAATTTCGATCCACACTTGTAACTGTCATTTTATGACAGTTACACATTATATTTTATAGCATTTAATCATTCTCACAGCTAATACTGAGAATTATTGGCCATCTTGTACTGCTTAAACATGAATAAAAATCCAAATTCTGCATGACATGATAACTGCTTCCCTTAACTAGCAGATTCATATATATGGACTTTTTAATTCAAATACAAGACATACCTGCTTCTCGTTATCTCCAAAGTAGTCGTATTAGCCCCAATGAACTCCTGATAGACAAAATAAAAAAATGAATTCCAACAATTAGTGTCACTGATGACACTCTTGCTGCATACATATAGTAGCTGGATAGCCACTTTAAAAATTGTACTTGAAAATAGGAAAGCAACCATTTTTGAAAACAAACTATATTCAGTGTATGAAGCATTCAAATTACAACTATACCACAAACAAGGTAATTACCAATTTTAAATTTTTCCAAAGTTGATAAATTGAGCAATTTTAAATTTGGGAGAGTGTATTCAATGGATTGTGGCATTATTAGATATTGCAAGTCTGCTGATGTACCCCTTAGATTGAAATGAATGATGAAGCAACGTACTCTGAATACTAAGATATTTAAATCAAATTTTGCACTCTGTATTACAATCATTCACCATGTACTAAAAATGTTAGTGCTCAGATTTCATTATTGGAGTTAGAAAGCAATTTTAAGGCAAAAATTCGCTTCTCTAATGACATAACCAGTAGCCTTAACATTAATCAATGTAATTTCCCACCCGTTTATTGTGCTATGAACCAGTTAAAGCTCAGAATTTCAGAAATAATTTTTTTGAAGAAACTCATAGTTATACCTAGAATAGAATAATAATTATTACATGATGCATACATAGGTGCATACCTGAAATTGATGAAATGACCGCTTGTTTCCTAATCCATACTTACCAATTTGTTCCCATATTTTTGGGTCATTTTTTCCTAAAATACCTAATAAATTGTGAAGCCTCTCTCTCCCTTCAAATGCTTTTTCTTCGTATTCTGGATTTGACATCCAACCACTAGGAGCAGGACCATCTTTTACCTAATACAATAATATTAGTACAATTGCCTAAATTACTAATTGTGCAAACTGCCTTAATTTGTATCTTATGGAATAAATGGATACAAATGATTTCAAAAGTATAAATACTAATTGGAAATAAGCCGAATAAGAATCAAACTATCTTAAGAGAAAAAATTTCTAGGTCCAAATTAACAATTTTATGGAATATTACTTGAAACGATCTACACCTCCAAACTGCAATTCTGATGCGGAACACTACATAAGCATTCATTCGTGCCATTCCGATATCCTCAAAAATTGTACGAATTATCTATATATTTTAATAGAAACAGCCCAAGAAACAAATTTCATTGTAAATATGCACAAAAATTAATTGCTATTTTTTAAAATATCCCATTTTAAAATCTTTGCATTATATTCAAATAAAAATGATGCTTTAATACATAACTCTATTTTGAAACTAATATAAAACAAGAAAAATTTGGTTACCTGATTGTAGTCATGTCCTATTAAGCTTAAATCAGGGGTGTAGAAATCGTATCCCCTTGTCCATAAACGGGCAGCCATACTAAACTCTTCGCCGTCAAAAACCTTCCAATCAAAATTATTCTTCGAATTTATATTGAAAGGTTTCTCTATTGATTTTGTAAATAATTCTCTCACGATGACATTTTAAACTCAAATATATAAATGCATCCTTATATGTGCCTAAATTAAGGTAATAAAACTGGTGCAACTAAGGGGTATGGGTAGAGAGGTATTTTTGACAAAAACAGCAAAGTAACTTATTTCAATCATAAAATTAGCATGACAAAACTCGACTGAAGAATGCATTAAAATATATACTTTTTAGTACCAACCAGCAAATTCACAATTCCCCGAGTTGTATGATGTAATTAATTAAAAAGGACATCCTACATTTTACATAAGCACAGAATATGTATCTTAATATTTGACTCATTCATCAGAAATGGCTTGTGGGAAACTTTGGACAAGATTAAGTTATGTTTTTTTGGCCATGAAAGTGTATAAGAGACTTAACAGTTACAGAGAGAAAATAATTCTAATTTTCTGGTATAATATGCGCAATTTAAATACAGTAAGTGATTTCAGATATAACAAAATTATGAAAATCACATAAAAATTTTTACATCCTAAAATCTAAAGCTCATCTTGGAAACGAAATGACTTTTTTATTAATTTGCTATTAGTGAAAATTCCACAAGAGAAATATATTATATCCGACGTTGACTATGAATGTATTAATTTTGAATATAAATTTGGGGGTAAGGCAAGAAATATTTCAAAAAATCCTTAACAAAATTTACCATTTTTAGCATGGGATCATATGGCACCGCTCGCCAAGCATGACATTTGACAAAACTTCAAGATAAAACATAAAAAATCAAGAGAAAAATCTCAGAAAAACAGCTCTAAAGAATATTAAAAAAATAAATCGTATTTCTAACCACAATTTGAAATTTGAATGGGGCGCATGCATTATGTTCGACCTTTTGGTGCGTGACTTTTCATTTGTTGGGGAAAATATATTGGTTTAGATAAGAAGTTTTAATATACCACGACATATTGAAATAAAATCAATTTCACATTTTATTTGAACAAAAATAATGTTACGCATGGGAAAAAGAGTGTACGAAATTAGTTTGCATAATGTTCATCGTAAAAATATTTTGAAGTGGCAAAACTAAGATAGATGCAATTTTTATAATCAAATGATCATTTTCAATAATAAACTTCAACAATAAAATCTCTTAATGTTTCTATAAATACGTGCCATCAATCTATTACACAGATAAAAAATGATAAGCTTCAAAATATTTCAATTTGAGCTTTTCGAATGCAGTAAAAATTCTTACATCAGACACTTAGTATCTCTGGACACCTTAATATGCTGAACAGGTGACAGGGCAATTTTTCTTAATTATTTTTGTTCCTTGCATTACTTGATGCCTCCTTAAGTTGAACATTTAAACACTTGACAATGAACCCTCCAACTTATGACGTTTCACTGTAAATCAAATCAAATAACCACCAACAAATTTACAATCATACATACCTAAAACCGCCAGCAAAGGAAGTACTTAATTTAGGCTTCGGAAGTTGATATGCCAACTTTGCCTAGAATAAATAATAATATTAACAATGGATTACAATCCAAAGTAACTCGCCCCGAAATAAAACTGCTTTCTTTCATTCGTCAATAAAAACCTTTCAAAAACAAGTTACATAAAGCTATTATAATAGGCGCTTCTTATTGGCTAATGATAACTTTGTAGGAAAATATCGAGATTTTCGTTTTCTAATTTCTGAAGAATTATGATTGAAATTGAAACAATGATTAACAGATTCTTTACATGTACATTTCTTCAAAATTTTAAAGTGTTTATTACTTCATATTCATATTCTAACATATATTATGGCAAAAGTAAGCATATTTGTGTTACGTATTAATTAAACAGTCAAACCCTATTGAAACTAAATTTCTCAATTACTGACTTCATGCTTACCACTTCATATGTACTTCACGATATGAATATCACAGCTACCATAACACTACCAAAGATAATATGAGCTATTAGTTTCACTAATAAATATCACGAATACCCAAAATTACATCAGACACATATATACAAAGTTACATGTGGCTATTTCTTACATACATAAGGATGTATACATGCAAATCACTGAGTTAATATTTAGAAACCAAAACAAGCGCTTCGCACCAAAGATGCGCTGAGAGCAAAAACAGGTTTATATGTGAATTTTTCTGTACCTGCTCGTATCTGGGGTTGTTGGCAGATGTAAATCCAACCTGACAAATGATAGGTACAAGAGTCGTTTTATCCAATGCAGTAGCTAGGCTGCCAATGCTTTCTTGAACATGTACGTATGTAGTCAACATGCCATATTCATTTTCTGTTCTACTCCACATATCTAACATTGTTGTATCCCACTCCGGGACGACATCCATGTGACTATCCGTCTTTAAAACAAAGCATTTAAGAAATTAATGAGATTTTTATTAACTGGCTCAGTACTTGGTACTGTTTAATTTGTCAAAAAATTCAATTTTGATTGAAATTGAAATAATCTAGATGAACCAACTGAAAAATTTGGAACTGAATCATACCGAAAAGAATTGAATTGAATCAAACCGAATCTACTGAACAAACTGAACTCTCGAAATCCATTTAAAGAAAAACTCAAGTTATGAACAGTCGAATAATAAAAATCATGAAACAGACTAGTTATATAGCAAAAAACGATAAGTACCAAAAATGACCTAATTTTACAAAGATTGCCCCAAAACAATAATTGAAAGAACATTGGAATACCATCAACTTATTGCACTAGATTATCAAAATTTTAATTTTATATGCCCTTTTATAGAATTTAGTATAAATTTTTTGGGTATTTAAGCATGCGACATGTCTCAAAAAGATCAGTTTAAAATTTGTGAATTGATTCGATCAAAGAAGTTTGTGTCTACAACACTATTTCCTGAAATAATATGCAATATGTAATGCTATATGCAAATATTGCATTTTATAAAAAAACGAATAAAACGTTGAAGAATTATTATTACTTTAAGAAATAGCAATATAAACTCATAGGTACCATGATGAATGTATAAAATCATTCAAATTTACAGCTCTTCTTGTGATTCCAATCAACATAAACCCTTAATTCTTCCAGAATTCAAGACACCATACGTGACAATTGATGTTCTATCTAAATTTGATCAATTACTAACTGACTCATTGTATTATTTGATAGCTTTCCACTTCACCGACCTCCTTCCGCTGGTGTACGTTGGTATAACATTCGATTAACCGACAGCTTTCGGTGTAACCGATGGTATCAGTCTATGGAATACCAACTGCATATCTATACTTAAGTGTGAACTAATGAATCAGATCAGTTTACAAGCTGAAATTTTCCCAGAAAATATGAACTTAATGATATTCATGCACATATGCATAACACAGAACGTACCTGCATGCAAAATTCCTCATCTCGAAGCATGTAACTTGACATATGGCGCCCATAACATGGCCCTAATGAATTACCAATACATAGATTAAGCAATTATTTTTCCTATTACACCTCAAAAAATGAGAACAAAAATTTACAAATAAAAATTCAACATAAGCAAAAGGAACATTGAAAGGCCTTTGTAATTACAAAGGTATGGTTTACCACGCTAGTCTCTAAAAAGTGAGCAAACATTTCGATAAAAATGCTCAAGCTATGGCAACTCACATATAGAAAATGAGGGATGGAAATCGCATGGTTTTCATCAAAAGATTCAATTGTACTTTTGGACAATATGGTTATTTTGCTTGTGTTCAAATTTTTACATCAATTCAAACAAGAAAGGCCAGTACCTGGAATCTAAGCATTTTGTATAAAAAACTACCTCAGCTTAGACTTTCTTAATACGTGCCAGAAAGTACCGAAAATTTGAAAAATTGTGAAAATTTTATCATTCACATTGTATGAATATGTGATTTATAAATGGAAATTTGACCAGCAGTAACTATGTTGAGAAAATGTCATTCATAATATATCATGCTAGCTTTATGAAGTATTTTGTGCAAACAGATATATTTTCGTACTCATTGGTTTTCAACTGAAGCCACTAAAACTACATAAACCAAAAATTAATGAAACATTTGATGAATATAAATTCATATTTAATACAGTGCCAACTTGTAGTAGCCTTAAAGATGTTTAAATGAATGAAAATGGATGACATTCCTATGAAATTTACCTGTTGCCAGCGTATAATCTACACGAATCACCTTTATCTGTTCACGGTAGGGACACTCTCGATCAGTTACTGAGATTTTATTTGCGTCTACATGAGCTTTCATTAAATCGCAATAATCATAAATGCAGTCTGGATCCTCATGATGAAGTTGCGCAGTTACTCCTATCCTAATTCTTTCAGGATATTTAGCTTTACTTAGGAAGTTAAAAAGTGTATGAGAGCAGCGGCGATCTCTATATGCGCTGACGCCAATAAAAATAGTAGTTGCTGGGTCCAGATGACTATTGCTCTTGGGCGGATAAGGCTTCGGAAGATCATCGTCTTCGATAAGACTCACCCATCCATTCCCGTCCCAAACTTTACCTCCGTTGGGCACCTTCATGCAAATTTTTTGGAGTAAGTTTTGTTTAAAATGTCATTCTAGCTGCAACGCTGTAACCAGTTGGAACTCTCCCAAATGTCGCACCTTTTCAAAATTTCAACGACGAGTGTAAAATTGGATCATGAAAGAATTTTTTAGATGGAGTAATATTAATTACTTGCACTCGACTTAAGTAGCCAAGGGGCAATTAGAACGAAATTACGTTCTTTTATTCGTCGTTTAAAATTTAAGCTCAACCAATAGCAAACGAAGCCCTACCAATCATTGTGTATAAATCAATTTGATTGGATCATGAATATTCCAGCATTCAAGATTTATTATTAATTACGATTGGTCAAGAAAATAAGTCAAAAATATTGACTAATTGCAATGTGACTAACCCAACATGAGCCACTAAAGAAAGCATCGGTAGTTCATGGTGAGAAGACATATAGTGAAACCTGCTTAGTTGAAGACCCCTTTAACTTAACCATCGGTCTATTGAACAATTTTTAGAATGTACATTTCACTTTTTTGTTCTGGTTAACCTCACTAAAATGAACGTATTTACCTGTAAGATGAGCAATTTCACATATTTAAAAAAAATTAGCTCAATTTCTTCATATTCAAGAATAGTTTGATGAATAACTTCATATCCAAAATTGCAAACTAGAATATATTGTTTGAGGCTGTATGTAGAAGTAATTTGAACACAAGACTTGTAGGATTCCTTCAGTATTTAAATGTTGAGGATATGGACCATGTCTAGCAATTAGTGATGGAAGGAAAATGAGAATTTAATGAAAAAAGAAGAATCTGAAATTCTGCAAGATGAGTCATATGAAACTGAAGAGGAGGAACCAGTTAACTTTTCAATGCTGAAATCACACCTCAACATAATAGATAAGTATTACCCTCAAGATCCTGAACTAATTGACCTCTATGATCCTCCATGAAACAAGATAGAATTGTGCAATCATCAAAATCCATATAGGCTTCTATTTTTCATAACTTCAAAATAGTAATGATAAACTAACAGCTTTGTAATCCTTAAAGATGTTTGTATATAAAACAAATTTAAAACTGTCAACACCTTTTTAACTCAAATGTTAGAAAATTAAAAATGGGTCCAAACTTATTTAACCCAAACTCTTACTTTAATCGAACAGTTTGTCATTTAATACAAATGCTTGACTTAGCAGGGATAATTCTACACAGCTGATATGAATGTGTACGCAAAACAAGCAAGACACAAAACTCAAACAGCAAGGGAGTATACTGTATGCAAACACAACTGTGCTGCTGGAAGTGAATATACTTCACAGCAACACTCAAATCATAATCCTAACCTGTCACTACAGTCAAATATATAGAACATTGACTTGCCTAAAAATTTTGTAGAATCCCACAGTTTTAAAATTAAATTAACCCCTTAAGAAGTTGATTCCTAACTACAGCTCACCATGAGCTGATTGAATCAAGTAGTTTTTTTTGCCAGAAACTATTTAAGTTCAACCTTTATGTTGATATTGGAAGAAGAAGGGTATAGTAGTATGATATAGTACTTATACCTGTGTTAAATGATGTAGCAAAATTTAGGGGGCAAAGTCCAATGTACAACAGAGGGCGGGCAAACAGTAAAGCAAAGAAAAATGATTTAATAAAATATATGAGTTTTATTAAACTTGAAAAGAGTGAACAAAGACAAAACTGAACAAATAAACATGTCACCATTAGCTCCTGCGGTATACCCTCTTGAAGTGCCCTTGAAATTGGTTCTCCGGTGAATCTCACTGAGTCTCACTACATCTTTTGCTCCATAAGTAAATGTTGTAGTTTCCATTGTTAAGCTTGGGACAATTCTAGAATTATTTAAAGAATTCTAAGAGTGTGTCTTTGGCAAAAATAAAGCAGAGAAAAGTGGAGTAATTGATAAAAGGGCCAACTCTAACAGGATTAAAGTTCTGATGACTGTTCTAGAATAATATCCAGTCAGTTAAAGCAGAGTTTGAAGTTGGTAAAGAAGAGTTTTGCAGGAGCATGATGAAAATAGAACCATTCTTTTGTAGGAACTAGTTGTAGAAAATAGTCCAAGAAATTATTAGAAAAAAAGAGAGAAAGACAAAAATATACATGCTGTGAGTGTAATCACAGCACAAGGGAATAAGAAATAAGAAAAGAAAGATAGAGTAAGAATGTATATTTATTAGTGACCTCTACTTATTGCACGTTAAGTGAGCATGCTGCTAAAGTTAGCATACTTCTGCTGGGAAAAGTAAAAAAAGTGAAGAAGTGAAAAGAAGAAAGCAAAGTGCACAATAGTTTGTAGAAATCCAAAAAGTCTTCTCAAAATTGCAAAGAAGTTTACAGAAAACCAAAAGAAATTCCAATTTTAGCCAGTGATGTAAAAATGCTGCAATTGCGAGTAGATCAGAAATACCGGTAAAGAAACTTCAAGGAATGAACTGTTGAGTTTTGTAGAGCAAATCCTGGAAAATCACGGAAAGACAGATAGAATAAAAATGAGTTATGAAATGATTCACAAAAGATATTGACAGATAAACGGGTCATGGGTCATGATCGAGAATGGGGAGTTAGAGCAGTAGTATATAGAAATCCTGACAGAAATTTCCAAATGACCACAAGAAAGATGACACGTGGCAATTTGTAGAGTAGGTGTACAAAAGATTCCATAAAGGATTTTGGTGAAAGTGTAGACATAAAGGGTTTGGCATTTAAGGCACAATTAGGATAAAAGGTGCAAACAGGTAAAAGGAGCAAAAATTATAGAAAAGGTGTAGGCAAAATATAGGTGAACACAGAAAAACATTTACAAACATAGTCAAGCAGTTATGCCATAGCAATTTAAAGAGATAGTAGGACCAGCAAATATCCTGACACTTTAGTATTGATTGAATTTAGATTTACAATGACTAAATAATAGTTGAGATATTTTAACAGAATTTGCACTGCCAGTGCATGAGGTAAGTGCCAGTTGTTTAATACAAGAATCGGAACCAAAAAACCACCATGTATTTTCCCTGATACAAGAAACTAATTGAAAAGAATTGCAGTTTTTACTGATAAATGTTAGAACCAGTTTGAAAAAATACTGCACTAAAAATAATTCCGGCATATCGCATAAATTTAAACTAATATATGAGTAATAAAACTGATAAATGATGGCTTAAACTTTAATAGGTAGCTGTTACAAATTAACCCCAAAGGGAGATAATTCTATTCTGTAGCAGTATGTTTTTCCTGATACTATGCTGAAGTTTTAGTTTTGATTGTGAGAACAAGTTTCAGTTTAGAATATGAGAACAAGTTTCAGTAAATGATGTTGTTGTGTTAATGAAATTATCTCACTACTATCAACACAATTTAGCATGTAATAATACGTGCATTCTGTCACAGATATCTTGTGCCTCTGTTGTGTGGTACATTTCTAATAGTTGCTTAGATCCTTCTTCCATGGGATCCTTGAAAGTTTAAATATTTCTGTATATGTTTTCATAATTTTGTGAAATAAAGTTAAGATTTGATCTTTTGTAGTATTCAAGTTTTGGAATGCACTTTTTCTATTACAAGAATTATTACTAGAGTGCAGCTGACAGGAATTGGAAGACCCAAAGTTTTAGCTATTTAGTGTATCAAATGCTTTTTGATTGTGGTTCCCAGAAAGTATTTTAAACTGAATATAATATAAAATGCCTTGAGTTGTTTGGTAGCCCCTGGTTTATTGATGATTACAACAGTCAGAAAATCTTAAGAAATGACTGTTTATGCCCATAAATGATCTTTTAGGCTGTAATGTAGTATTTCATTTCTTGCGCAATACAAAGCTGCTGAAAGAGTTATTTAAAGACTTCAACTGTTGAATAATAAAATTGCTGATTATTGATATATTCAATATAACAATTTATGACTGCAGAAAGTTCAAAGGTAGTCAACTAAATAATGTTTTTGCCATCAATTGCAACTTCAATGAAATTGTCCCAGACTGAGCTGTTGATAATTTGCTAAGTCTATCATTCCCAAAGTATGAATTCATAGCACAATGGAGTGGTATCTGCAAAGATACACTTCATCTAGTATGCAATAATTTCTTGAATTTTTAATGTTTTGCTCTAAACTAGCTTTTTGCATTAAAACTATGAAATGCAAGTATTTATTTGATCATTTGTATAGTATGCGACTTTCATTTTTTTAAGTACAAACTAAAAATTTTAATCTGCACAATATTTTATACTTGAAACATGTTTTGCTGCAAAAATTACATTGTATTAATCATCATTTATTATCAGGCTTTGTTAGCACCAAACTTTTAATGAATAATTCATTCAAATGTTATTGCATGCATAATATTTTTGATTGTGCTGTTAAGCATTTTTGACCAATTTGCATCATGGCAATAAAATCAAACTATGTTCAAATTTTTGAATGTATGATCAGAAGTTTTTTACATTTTTCTGTGAGTTTTAGTACAAATTTAGGGAATCAATTTG
This sequence comes from Vaucheria bursata, assembly GCA_032358265.1. NCBI lineage: Eukaryota > Xanthophyceae > Vaucheriales > Vaucheriaceae > Vaucheria > Vaucheria bursata. The sequence continues at coordinate 46,330 of JAULBW010035254.1, read as the reverse complement.
GCATCTTAGTACCAAAGCTCTTTGGTTAATCTTCAATCTTAACAAATATTAGCAATAACCTACTGCTGTTTGAAAGTCAGCAATCAATACTTGATAACATAATGTGCATTATACTTTTTATGAATCCTATTAACTTGTAGTAGTTGTAAAATTAACTTTTGTGGTAAAAAATAAGGACTTCAATGATTTATTTCAAAATAAGAATTCTTGATACTGAGTTTTTCTTTTTTCTAACCAAATACATTTTTTGTTTTGTAATTGTCTACACATTTGGAGTTATTCTTTTATTTAAAAAGCAATTTATTTCATATATTCTTGCACTTTATTTTTTTAATTTGACAGTAATAAAAATGTCCAGCATATTTCTGCAACAAGTTTAGTTGATGTTGCAGTTTCTTATTTATTTCTTGTTGATAACTTTTCATTGGGGCAATGCTACAGCAACATGTATAAACATATTTTTTGTCCTGTACATTTTTCAACTTTGTCTGTGCAGCTAGTCATATTTGCCTTTTGACTTTTTTCATTCTATAATAAATGCATAAACAAAGAAAATTCAAAATTACAACAGTAAAAAGTATACTTTATACAAACATAATTGCGTTCCTGGAAGCAAATATACTTCACAGCAACACACAAATCCTAATCCTAGCCTGCTGCCATAGCCTGTCACCACATTCCAATATGTAGAACAATGAGCCGTCATCAAACTTAGAATTCTACAGCTATAAAATGAAATTTACCTCTGATGGAGTTAATTTCTAACAGATGCCCTTCTAATTTTGGACTCTAGTATTGAAATGTAATGGATCTTAAATCTTTGAACCAAGTACATGCAGTTCAATAAATTTTGTTCCAGTTAGCAACTATTTTTGTTAGCTAAATACCCTTTCCAGAATACTAGAAATTTTCACTTACCTTTTTTATATTTTGCATCCAGGATATCTTCAACTTCATAATAATTACCTTCCCAATAAAAAAACAATAAGGGGTGGAAATTGTTCCAATGGCCTTTTGTGCATGTTTTTAGCAGGATGTGAAAGGGTCACATGAAAAGTGTTGTGAAGTCATTTCATTGAGTACAGAAGCTGCATTTTGCAAAATACTAAATTTACTCTTTTGGTGATCTTAAAAGGTCCTAACTTCTACCAATCTAGCTTAATAGATGGTCTTCTGGTTTTAACAAGATATCTATCAAAAAATACCATTTCTCTCTTCCTAAACTTCAAATGACAACATTTACCATCTACAAAGCACTTAGCTGTATCTTTTTCAAGTTCAAATTTACAACGGAGATACAAGATAATATTCTTTAAATTTGACAAGTAACAGCATATAGTTGGGGAGTACTCAGGAATAGTTTAAATAGATCAATCCACAAGTGGGTCAAATCCATAAGTTGCCTTAAATGGACTCATGTCAATAGACCTAAGATGATGTGAATTGTAACAAAACTCAGTTTTTAGAAGATTGTCAAACCAATTAGTTTGTTCAAAGTTGGAATGCATCTGAAAATATTGCTTCAGAACTTGGTTTACCCACTCGGTCTGACCGTCAGATTGTGGATGATATGCAGTCAATAAGTTCAAAGTTGTGCTGTATTTTTTCAGCAATCAGAACCAGAATTTAGATATAAATACAGATTGCCAATTGAAAACAATGCTGCAGGGAGTACTATGAAGGCAAATGACATGATGAAACAATGGACCAGCCAACTGAGATGAAGTGATATTTTTCATGCAGCCAATAAAATGAACTATTTTTGAGAATCTATCCACAACTACTAAAGTTGGATCCTTATCATTAATTGGCAGAAGATCAACAATAAAGTCCATGGAGATTAAATTCCACAGTCTCAGAAGAACTGGTAATGGGTGTAAAAGACCTGCTGGTTTCATATGTGCAGATGTTGACCCAGCGCAAACATGACATGATTCAATATAAGCTAATATATCCTTCCACATTGCAGGCCACTAGAATTCCCTTGAAATGAACATATTGCTAGAAACATAAAATATGACAAAGCAAAAGAAATTGCGACAGAAACGTGTATATTTATCATGGACTAAATGTGTTTATAGAAGTTAGCTAACTCTATTAACACAGCAAAATATATAACTCTACTAGCATCTGTGCAGCCAATTTACTTGGAACATCATGAATAAAAACTAACTGCAGCTACAAAACTAGAACTAATCCCTAATGGAGTTAATTCCTAACTTTTATAAGTCTTCCAAATTTCAGTATATCCAGCAACTTGGAAATTATGGCCAGTTTCAAAGATTTCCATGCATAACATGTGAGGCACAACTGTTTGTCCATAATAAATGATATCCTTATTTTCATTAAAAAATGCTACTTTTTTAGCTTCTGAATACTATCATACATGGCTTGAGCAAGTTTAATTTGATCTAACAGAGAAGGCTCATTACATTCTTCAGTAACACCTATAAGAAATTATTCTTTACGTAACAGGATATGGTTCTGACCTTGTGCCTGATCATCAGAGTCCTGAAGTTGATAATCTTATTTCTAACTAAATGTATTAAGTTTTCCACATACTTTACCAGGTCAGAAAATAATCTGAAAGCTAAAGTCATAAAGAAGCAGACTAGCAGACTTGTTGTCAATTTAACTTCTTAGAAGATAAGTATAAGATTTTGGTGATCCATCAAGACTTAAACAGGTTCAACATTATTCAACAAAAAAGGTCTTCAATGGTAGAAACAAGCAACAATAGCAAGAAGTACTTTATTATGCACCTCATAATTAATTTTGGGTACAGTTAACTTTCATGAATAATATGCAACCGGATGTGTCTAAGCATTAAAGTCTTGAGAGAAAGAATCACACCAATTTCAAAATATAATGAATTGGCTTCAACTATAAATGGTCTGGATGTATCAGCATGTTGTAATAGTGGAGTCAAACAAATATCAGAGTTCAACTTCTCAAAAGATGTTTCACAATCTTGATCACAACTAAACTTCTGATTTTTTTTCAATAGCCGTAACATAGGAACAATGGCATTTGAATACTTTGGTATAAAGATGCAGTAGAAGTATGCAAATCCCAAAATGACTGAAGATATTTGACATTTGTTTAAATGAGCCAAGTTTGAATACTCTTAATTTACTTTGGGTCTCCAGATATACCCAAGTTGGAGATAATGCAATATAAATAGTCAACCATAGTAACTGAGGACTTGCAATTTTCTAACTTTGCATAAAGAGAGTTTTTTGCTGAACATTTAAATACCATAGATACATGTTGTATATGTTGCTCAAGGTTTTCTGAATATATGAGGACATCATCAAGATAGACAACACAAAACTGATCCAAGTAGTCAAAGAAGATTTTATTCATCACATTTTGAAAGATAGCAGGTGCATTTGTCAATCCAAACAGCATTACTAAGAATTTAAAGTACCCAAATCTGCACCAAAAAGCAGTCTTCCATTCATTTCCTTTGCAGATACATGCTAAGTTAGAGACTCCTTGCAAGTCTATCCTTGTGAAAACCCGAGCCTTTAGAAATTGCCACAGCAACTTGTGGATGAAGGAAAGAGGATATCTATTTTTACCCATAGTTAAATTGAGACCATGGTAGTCAATTACTGGTTGTAGATCCTTGCTCTTTTTCTTCACAAATAATATAGGTGCACATTGTCAGGAATGTAAAATACAACATGAACACAAGAAACCTGTGACAGAATACGTATATTATTGCATCCTAAATTGTGTTGATAGAAGTAAGATAACTTCATCAACACAACAAAATATCACTCACTGAAACTTGTTCTCATAATCAGAACTGAAACTTGTTCTCATAAACTAAACTGAAACTCCAACATGGTATCAGAAGAAATGTACCGTAGCTACAAAATAGAATGAACTCCCTTAGGGGTTAGTTCCTGACACACCTGCAGCAGACTTTGAAGGCCAAATGAACACTTTCTCCAGTTGTTCAGCCAAATAAATATAGAGCACTTTTAATTTGGGCTCTAAAAATGGATATATTGGACTATATGGTATCTTTTTCCTGCTTGAATGTCAATACCAATGTCAAAGTTACAATGTTCTGGTAATACATTGGCAAGTTGTTTCTAAAAGACAGGGGCAAATTTATGATACTGGGCTGTGTCAGGATCTGATCTGTTTTGCCGTGATCTGTTATTGAACTGTGACTCTATGGACTTAATTTGTCTTATATGTGTATTCTTGTAAAGTACCTTCTCTTAAAGAGTGTTCTCATTAGTGTGTTCTCAGAAGTATGTTCTCATAAGTGTGTTCTCATATGCGTGTATTCTTAAGTAGTATTGTGTTAACAAGATTTATTCTTGGTAACACATGAATAGGGATTAATACATTATTGGCTTTGTGTCTTCTTTGGGTTTCTGGTGATGTTTATTATTGGTTATATGCATAGTCTTTAATATATTGATTCCTAACAGGCTGGTACAACTCTTAAGATTTCTTCTGGCCAATCAGCTGTAAATGAAGTATCAATTTCTTCAAGTATAGTTTCAGCTGGATTATCAACTGATAGCAGTTTGTTCACTGCACCGTATATAGTAGATGATTTCATTGGTTCAGAATGTATGGTAACTTCTCAGTTCTTCATTTTCCTTTTTAATGATGGAATTTCACTATAAAGAGTATCCTAGTTGATACATGAGTTATATTTTTTAAACCAGTTCATACTCAGAATGATAATAAAGACAGCTTGTAGTAAAACATGTGTAAGTAAATGTAGCCTGCTTGTTTCTCAATTTCAGTGCAACAAAACAGTAAACTCTAACAGAAAATATAGGTTTTCCTTCAGTATTTTTTATTGTAATAGGTTCATCCAAAGGCTGAGATGAAATCTTAAAGGACTGAACAAACTATACATTCACTAATGAGTAATCTGCAACTCAGAAAACTAAAGCATATACTGATGTGAACCCTTGCCCTTCAATTGTAAGTTATACTAAAATGCAGATGTTTTTTACCAATTTGAGATGTTGTACTAATCAAGTTCCAATCTTTTGGCATTTTATAATATTGATGGCAAGAAGTAATAATATGTCTGCCCTCACCATAATATAAATACAAATTCTCATTAATTCTTCATTGCCACTCCTAAAACCTCAATGGACCAAGGCATTGTATAGTTCCTATGATAATATCTTCAACTTCATTATTAATGACGGGTGCAGGTCTTGCAACGGTACAAGATAAGTTTGATAACTCCTGACAAAACCCCAGGTGTTTGTTGTCAATGCAAGAAACTAATTTAAATAGTTCAGCTACAGATGTGGATTGTTCATAGTTACAAAAAGACTGTTTGTTTCTTTACTTAAGCTTTTGTCTAACATGTCTATCAGTAGAATAGTATTGGACCAGTTTAATTCTAAACTCAATTGCTAAAAATCCTCAATATGTGATGCTACAGAACACTGACCTTGTTTGAGTGTCAGGAATTAACTTATACTGTAAGTTAATTCCTTTTCTATTTTTGCTGCAAATTTTCCTATTAGAAACATTCTTTATTTTTATGCTAGTCACATTCTCAATAAGTGGCTGGTCATACAAAAGGTCAAAAATTAGTTGTGTTGTGTTGGAAAAGTGTAATCACTTCTCACAACACGTCAAGATATAATGTATAATTGAGTTGTTTCTCTCTTACATTATTGCCTGTTTTGCTGCACGTCTTGACATTGAGTTCTAGTAGCTATCTTGCTGTTTATTGAGGTATAATAACATTGCCAAAAGTGATCTTAAAATTCTCAATGAATTGTTTATAGCTGAACAGAATAGCATGATTAGCATGAAAATGTGGAAGGGCCCAATTGAATGCTATATGCTTTATGTAACTGATTTCAAATAGCATCTTAGATCAGTCATTAGGAAGGCAAGAAGTCTGAAATTCAAACCATATTTCTAGTTGGGCAAGAAAAGTTTCAGTTTTGTCCTTATCTCCCAAAAATGTGCCAGAGTATAAACTTTAGGTTCTCTGTGGACAACATTTTGCGGTATTGCATATTGATAATTAGAGATCTCACCACCTTCTCTCAACTCTTGTTCAATATTAGCTTGCTCCTGATGGAGTTGTGCAATTGTGTCATTTGCTTGTTGTATCTGCTCAATTAAACTATTCAGCTGTTTATTGGTAAGATCATGTGCCATGACTTTAGACTCTAAACCCAGGATCTCAATCAATAAAGTTTTGTTCAGGTTACATTTTCTGTTTGATATAAGGTACTTAGTTAGGATTATATTTATTCACCTCTCTCTTGCAACTCTTTTTTACTTTTGTGGCTAAGGCACAGAGGTCTGTTGCTGCTACTGTTAGAGGTAAAAAAGTCTAAAAGCCCCAAGTTATTAGATAATTTAGTGAACCTTTCCAACTTAAAAAATGATTTTTGGAAACAAACAATTCCAAAGAGTCAAGTCTAAAGATCTAAGCAAGGATGCAAGGAGCAAGAGAAAGAAGCAAAGAAACAAGATGTCAAACAGATTAAATATGAGGAGCAAAGCAAGAAACTTGTGCCAGAGAAAAGAAGATTTAAGAAGAATTCAAAACCAAGCAGAAGGAGATACTAGAACTCAGAAATAGAATCAAAAATACACAAACTGAAATGCACTGAACTACCAGCAACTTATCTTCCAGAAAACTGTTTTAAATGCATAAGCAAAATAAGCAAGATGCAAAACTACAGCAGGGGAGTATATTTTTTGCAAGTATAATTGTGTTGTTGGAAGTAAATATCCTTCACAGCAACACACAAATCATAATCCTTATGCATCACCATAGCCTGTCACCACAGCCCAATGTATCAAACATTGACTCACCTCAAAGCTTCTGTGAAATTTCACAGCTATAAAATGAAGTTAACACCTTAAGGAGTTAACTCCTAACAAGAATCTTTTTACTGTACTTTGGTTTATATATAGTTTTCCATTATAGTCATTTTAACTGTTTAACAAAAAATGATCATTTATTATTGGCTTTTTTCAATTAGTTTGCTATTGGATGATGTAATCATAGATTCAAGAAACATGGCAACACTTTCTGTTGTATTTTCATGAAAAAAAATTAACAACCTGGTTTTTGTGTCAGAATAAAATCTTCCTGCCCAGATTGTAAACTATGAAACTGTTCAGTGATATGCAGCTTTTTATGCTGTAAATATTATTGATTTTCAAAAATTGTTAGAGGACAATGCTTAACTATTATGTGTGCATATTCAATTCTATTGGACTTGCAACCATCAGAACTTGTCAAGTTCATAAAAACTGTATATACCTATGCTTCATGTATATAGTAAAGAAGATTTGAAAAAAGTAGCAATAAAGTGTAAAATAAAATGCTATCTTTACTATTAATTTTTGCAATTTTTCTATAGTGACATTCATGTACAAAAATATTGGCACAAATAATAGAAATAAAATTAGACTGCATGTTTACTCAAGTTGTACTATTTTATTTTTTATAAAGAGCAAGTTTTATAGATATTGAACAAGTTAGTGTTACTCTAATATTGCTTATTTGAACTTATTAAGTCAAAGGCTTAGATTATGCTAGGTTTTAAGCTGATTTAGTTGTGCAGATTAAAGCTTATTGAACAGTTCCTGGCTGAGTCAAGGGTAGGAGTAGCCTAATGTCAGGCACACACCGAGCAAAGACAAGAAATGGAATCAACGGTTTGATACTTGCAAAGACTTATCCAATGCAGAACAAAGACAAGGAAATAATACTAGGTAATCAGGCAGCAAGAGATTGAGCAAGGAAATGTGCAATTTATTATAGACATTTTTGACACTGAGCATTGAAAGTAAAATGTAACATCAACAACCAGCTAAAACCGGACATATGTAATCAGCATTTATCAAACTACAAAATAATATATATATATATATATACACTTAAATCTCTAGTACAAATCCTTAAGAATTGTCACTACAAATGAACTCTGCATCGGTTATATACAAGCAACTATAACTGGTCAGGTCCTAACACCTAACTACATATTATACAGTACATATTACTTAGTTAGTACTAAGTACTGTATAGAAAAAGTGCAGTTTCATATAGTATACTTATATATAGGAAATACATGATTATGTTGAATGAGTTTATTGGCATATGTTCAACTTGAGTCTTAGTTTATTTTGTTTAATGTCATATCCACTACAGTGGAAGAAACTAACACTGCAATATAAGCAACTTCTTCTAGTTTTGTATATTTTTATGCGTATGAATGTAAAGTTTTGATCCTTCCTTTTCAGCCTCATCTTATCCTTGTGTATTGCCTATGTATCTGCTCAGCTTATCCACTTTTTTGTAAGTTTATTTTTTTTGTTGATGTGCATCTGACAAACTTTTTTCTGTGTAGCAGTTAATTGTTCTCTATTGTCTCTATGATACAAAACTGAAGTAGTTTTTAGAACCTACAATGTTTTGATGCACAAACTGTGCATCTGCATGGAAATCACATATTATTTTACAGAGACAGTTTGCAGGCTTAAGAGATATTATGGTAAAAACATTGGCTAACTGGTCATCTATTTGAATTCTTCAAATATTTATTTCAGCATTTTTAAAATGCTGATAAATATAATAGTAACAATTGTAAATGTATATGATGGGCATAATATTTAGGATTTGAACTTTTGCCAATAATATTTAAACTATCTTAAGATTCTTGTAGGTTTTATATCAAAATTTATCTGTGAAAGATAAATCTATATGTCATTATAACTTCAGCAGCTGTTTTTGGTGTGGCCATGTATTCTGATTCTGTAGTTAACACAAACACAATTGATTTACATTTCAAACTTTAACCTAGTTAACCAACAAAGATGAAAAGATAAGCAATTGACTTTCTTTAGTTGCATTCATATTTCAACTTTGTGTTCTAAAAGGCCAATTAAAGTATTGGAGTATGAATTCAAATTGTTTATTTGCTATCCTAAATGATATGTTTCAAAGTAGCAAAATATTCCACCAGCTACAGTCCAATGACTTTCTGTTGAAGTAAATTCTGCAATAGAATAGTACATAAGTATGGATGATATCTAGTCTAGACTTTGTATTGACATGGAGCATTTTATTGATAAATAATTGGAAATCAGCAAGTACACTAGGTTTAGTATTAGACAAGTAGGAATATATGTACATCAAGTATACTAGGTACAATGCTAGGCAAGAATTGATGGACAAACATTACTAGAAAAATGTAAACACAAGAAATAACACTAGAAGAGAAATAGAATTTATTATTTACCTACATGAATTGCTTAAAGTAAGATAACTTTTTGCAACACAAAATCTTAGTAGCATAAAGAGCAGGATTCAGTTCTTTGAATTTCCTTGGAACTGAAAGTAAAACTAAACTAAACCAAACTGAAAACCAAGCTAAAAACTGAACTGAAACCATTGACAAATTATACTGTAGCTACGTGAAATAATGAGAACTAACCTTTTATAGAGTTTGATTCTAATGCACATCTGATTTTCTAGGTTTGATATCAAACTAGTATGACTGCACTCATTTTTAATATTAAATGACAGCTAAATAATTTCTAATATAAGAAGTAATATCAAAGTAATTGCATTGATAGGAATAAATTATTGCCATATTTCCTTTTTAAAAAAATCTTTTGCAACACATAATTATTTTCTATAAACTGTAAAATAGTAATTGCAATATATTGCAATAAAATACACTTTTGATGTGCCCTGGTGCCAGTATGCAATACTTAATGATAGGGCTTGATAGAAGATGGTGAGACATACAAAATGTTGTATAAAATGACTCTTCTATATTCTTAATTTCATGCTTTTTTTATAAAAGTTGCATTTGATTTGTTGATTTTAATTTTACACTGACATTCAACAAAGTTTCTGGAATTAGTACTACATATGTGAAAAGAGTAACAACATTTAGTAAATAATACACAAATTTCTCTTTTTATGGAGAATTTTACACTGGAATTTGACAATGATCCAATTTAGAATCTTGATGTAAAAATTTTTTTTAGGTTAAATGAATTAACGATACTGTTGATGTAGTTGTAAGCACAAACTGATATAATGGGATTCATAGTAATGATTTGTTAAGAACAGTCAGGAATGGTGTTTAAAGTGATCAGGAGCAACTTTCAAGATCAGGAATTGTCAGGAATCAACCCCTAAGGGAGTTAATTCTATTCTGTAGCTGCGGTACACTTCTTCTGATGCCATGTTGAAGTTTTAGTTTTGGTTATGAGAACAAGTTTCAGCAAATGATATGTTGTTATATTGATGAAGTTATTTCACTTCTATCAACACAATTTAGGATGTAGTAATATACGTATTCTGTCACAGATTTCTTGTGTTTATGTTGCATGTTACATTCCTAGCACTTACTATCACTGTTGAATTGAGTGTCTTTGTTGCATGATGGTCAATTTTAAAAACAAAAATAGTTCAATAGTTTTAATATAAGTAACTATTACATTTGATCTTAAGTTTAGATTTGGCTTAATTGCATGTATTATGTCAGTTTGTTTTATATCAGAAAATTAACTGTGACCAAAGAAAATTTTATTTATGATTGGTTCATGCGTAAAACAAGCAAAAAAGTATGAAAATTTAAAAGTAAGATAAATATTTGTTAGAGATTGCAGCAATGGCATTAATGCAATTGTTAAAATTTCATACAATAATTATCCTCATAAAGTGGTAATTGAATATTTTACTTTAATTATTGAACTTAGAAATTGATACTTAGTTAATTGAGTTTTGAGCTGCTAAGTTAAAAGGGTTAAAAGTCAATCAAGCACTGTTCTTAAGTTTGAATGCAGACAATTGTTTTGCATTTAGATATTTCTAGCTACTGCTGTAAAATTTAAATATTTATTAATCATACAAATCGAGAATGATCCATAAATCAAGACACAACGCAAAGACTTGACACACTTGCAAGGAATCTAACAATAGAATGTAAACCTACAAATATATTGGATTCTCAAATACAAGTAACTGCTTTGTAGATGTGAATTGAATCATAAAAAAATTTGGAGTGATAAATGTAAAGTTCAAAATGATTCAAATTTTATTGGAATGTTTGTTGGACTTAATAATATAGCAAAGACTGCTGGAGTAGTACTGCAATTAAAAGGATTGATCTTTGAACTTCTTGCAATGTAGCACTTATTTTATTTTCTTCTTTGCAACTAAACATATTGCATGACCAAAAGGTGATTGCTAAGACTGTAAATAAGCACAGTTATCAGGTTTTTTTGTTTCGGTTGCAAATGATAATTGATTTTTAGTTTTAAAATTATGTTTTTAACAATTTAAAGTGCAAATTGAAATTGAGTAATGTAATATCAGAACCAAATATTTGATATTCACATAAATTTTTTTAAATCTAAATTGATTCAGCCTAAATGAGTACTACCAAATTTAGTTAATAACTAATATTTGTTTTAAATAGATATTTTTTGTATTGTCACAGACATTACCAAGTGTGCTCAAGAACTTACCACCCTTCCTTACGCTGTGTAAGCAAAAATAGTATGCATCCAGCCAATATGCTGGAGGACCAGGAAAGTACTCAACTAGAGCCAGACATTATGCTGGAGGTTCAAGACAGTGCTTAGCCTGAGTAAGACAGAAGGCCAAGTAGGTATGTAGTTCAGATGGGCAAGGCATTGTGTTGAATTACCAAAGCATTGCAAGCGGAAATTGTGCTGGATAGCAGTACTGTAGATAGCATTTAAAAATATCACTGTATGATCTTCACTAAAACTGCACTGTCAACTGAGTGGAGCAGTTGAGTCAAAATTTTGTTAGGTAAACGTCAGATAATTCAAACACAATATATGTAGATTATCTAGCTGATGAATGGTACATGAAATGAAAGCATTGCTGGATGAGACAACATTGAAAAGTTTTATCAGCAAGCCAAAGGCAAACTCTGGAAAGTACCCCAAGCATGAGCAAGGGCCAGCCCACAAGTAACATTATTGACACCAATTTCAATCTAACTAGCTTACTCTAAGTACGGGAATGAGTGTAGATGGATCAGATGAACTGGATGCAAATATAGAATGGATTTTTACGTTCTCACTTTTATGCATTGACGTTGACATCTATACCCTAAACCCTATCCCTATTCCTTCAGAATAATCATGCTAAACACTTGAGGACTAAGCGAAAGAAATTATTCTTTTAGAAATTTTTTGTCTTAACACTATTCGTAAGTTAATATTCTCGTGTAATTCATAATGATATCTTTTGAATGCCCGCAATTTGTGTTTATCAAGGGCAATTATATAATATTAGGATTGCATTTTTCACATATATATAGAAGTCAATAGCCAAGTGAAATGATTCATACCGAGTTTGACGTTAACTGGCAATTTCTCATGAGAATGCGACAGAACGCTGCATGGCAATCATTTGAGAATGAATTATCTCGAGAACTTGAGAAGGCATTCTGTACCCCTGGTTTGGCTAGAATAAGGTTAACTTCTAAAGTTATTGGAACCGATGGCAATGATGTCTCGTTTGTTATAGATTTGCTTCAGATGGAAGTACGCCTATTTGGTACAGGTGAAGTTGGAATTATTCGCCGTGATACAGGTGAATTATCATCTTTTGGAATATTGCATAAAACGGTTTACTACCCCTAACAAGCATACTTAATTGGATGAAGTCGAACGAAGCAATTAAAACTTCAATTTTTATTTTTGTAATAGTAAGATTCCATGAATCCGTGAACTTTAATTGAGATTTAGAAAATTCCTGATCATTTGAGGCATAGTTTTTTTCATATTTTTCATTTCATGGCTTCTTCGACTTGCCGAAAAATATGCTACATGTTTCATTCGTTATTTTTCAAATATTTTATTATGAAAAGATCATATCGGAGCTCATTTGTACTCTTGTCACTTTCTGTAGTTTATGGGTCAAGACATCAGTATTTATCTAAATAATTAAATTAGCCAGGTTACTAACAGCCTTGCTTGTTGTTTATAAGTTCCAAATTGAGTTTTACTTTGATCATATTTATTTATTAATTTAGTTCTATCCCATTATCGTTTGTAAATAATAAATACAATAGATAAATTTGAATCTTTTGATCTTTTGGTTTGCAGCTATTTGTACAGCTCCTCCAGGCAAACTTTGGGAGTATGAAGAGAGTGACGGTAATTGGAAGTCCTACGATTTAGCATCATGTGAACTTCTTCGAATTGCTCAAAATTCAGGAAGAATCACTACAGTGGTGCACTCAACTGATGACAAAGAAACGCATTCATTTGAGATAGATTTTGAACTTAATCAGCATGTAAATCGTTCTACTAACAAATGGCACAATATTCGACTTAACGCTGAAAACCACTTAATTCAAAAATATCCAGGCAAGAAAATAATTTTTTTACATATTGATAGGAAACTTGACAATTCTTTGTTTTGGAGCAAAGCTCATGCATGCATTTGACATTTTATATCTCATTCTCTGATGGCAGGCAGAACTAGCATAATCACTGGGAGGTTTATCATTCATTTTAAAATATTTTTGTCCACAATTTTGTGAGCTGAAAATTTGGTTAGATAAATACAATGCATAGTTATGCAGACCACAAACAATTCTGATTAGAATCTTTTAGTCTTATCCTTGTCAAAGTATTTGGTCTATAAATGCTTGCTCTTCATGTTTGCTATCTCTATAATGGTTTTCTAATTTTTATCAAATCACATAATGGAAATTTATTTATTATATTTACTGACAAACAAAAATTCCTATACAGCTATTGTCAAGAAAAATATAAAACTGAATTCTAATCATGGTACTATATCTAATATTTGTATGTATGCTCGATTGTTGTTAAATGCGTGTTTCAATATCTTACCTTCCTCTTTGTATGCATTCTATCGTTATTTAGTGCACTCAAGTTCACATGCTTTTTAAAGTTTATGAATGCAATATTCGTATTTAATATTTTTATATTAAAGGTCATGTTTATATATTTTTACCATGAATCTTTTTTATATAATTGAATTATTTCATCCATAAAGTATTTTTTGCCTGTGTATTGGTTGGTCTTTTTTCAGAGTCCGCAAAAGAGTTAGGCCAATTAGATTTTGATGAAGTAGATGTTTCAACTGATAATTCAGAACTGACAAGTCAGGTAATAATCGTTACATATTGTAGGCATATATGATCACTCTAGTGATATAAAATTAACAAGTTTGTATATCAATGCATAAAACCTCCTTGGCTAGGTTATTTTTTAATGCTGCCAACTTCTATTTGATACAATTTTAAAGATTTTCTTATTTTTAGTTCCATTTTTAATTCTATTCGTTAAATTCTTTTTTATGATAAGGGAAATGTTGTTGATGGCATGCAAGTGAATATTCAAGATGAAATGAAGCAGTATGCAAAGATAAGACATATGGATGGAAAGAGCTCAAATATGGAGGATGAAAGCTATCTTGATGATAACTTATTGGCGAAAATGCCTAATTTGTTAAAGCAGTTAGAACTAAATTCTGGTGATATTAAGAAAGTCAAGAATGCTCTAATTGGTACTGGAGGATTTGCTAAAGTTTATAAAGTGAAATATAATGGAGAAATCATGGTAGCTAAGGTTGGAGAACAAAAGTTTTATGTACCATAACTACTTTAATTGCATTAATTATTTTTATAAATCTCCTAGCCCCAAAGGTACTCCTAGCTCTGAGATTTCATACCAGGGTGCTTCCAGCAAAGTTAGTTTAGGTTTTCGAGTGATATAATTAGTTTTATATATATTGCAGTGTTACTTTTGTTTATAATATCGATTAAGTAACATTTACATTCATGCATACATACGTATGTATTTTTACTGTTCATGCTCTGCATCCATTAAAATAAACAAGTCAGCTTAATTTTTAAAACTATATTTTGAACAACTATAAATATACGCAAATGCATATATTATAATTTAATTTATAATTGTTGTCAGGTTTTTAAAATGGAAAATTTGACAGAAGAAAGTGCTAAAGATATTTATGCTATGTTTTCTAAAGAGGTCTGTTTGTTATTTCAAATTCAGCATGAGAGAATAGTTGAATTTCATGGTTTTGTTGCCACTACTGTCGAGCTTGCTCTAGTACTTGAGGTATGTACAATATTGAATATATATTTTTACATATTGCGTAAGATCCTTTCTATCACTTCTGTTTTTCAAATGTGAGATATAATTATCATAGCTGATATTAACTATGAGGGTTGCATAGTTGAAGAAATGGCATAAGTTATTAAAATATTCATGCATGAACTCTGTATATTTTTCTGTATGGTTCTGAAGTATGTGCAACAAGGCTCTTTGAGAAGTTTGCTGAATAATGAGAGTGAATGGAATAAACTGCTTCCAACACAACGTCATCAAATATTGTTGGATGTAGCTGAGGGTATGCTTTTCCTTCACACGAGAAATGTAGCCCACAGAGATCTTAAAAGGTAATTTTTGTATGCATTTATGGTTTTTTGCATTTCTATGCTGATATATCTCTTCATGCTTTTGAAAATATAGAGTAGTCATAAATCTTCATGTAATATACACTGTATGCAATTCATTTTTGAGAGGTCATTTAACACTTATTTCTATATATTGAAATACATTAAAGAATTTTCTGGAAAATGATTTGATTTTTCAATTAGACTAAAAGAATGTTTAATGTGTTTGGATGAATTTGATTTATTTGCAGTTACTTATGCAAATCATATTTATTTTTTCAAAATAATCATATTTAATGTTTACCATGCAGTGATAATATACTGATAACGAATGATTGTCGGGCAAAAATAACTGATTTTGGTCTGAGCAAATCAATTAAGGCGATTAGTTCCAGCATCAAAAGCTCAATTAAAGGAACTTATCAATTCATCGCTCCAGAAGGATTTGATACTTCTACAAAAGACAACTTTAAAGGCAATGTGTATAGCTTTGGAATTTTTCTTTGTGAAGTCATGTCTGGGATTTTAGGGAGGAGAAAGTCTATTCCCTGGGCTGGAATGTCAATTCAACAAGTCATGTATGCAGTGCATTTAATGAAAAAATGACCTGAGTTACTTGCAGAGTGCATATCCGATGAAAACGTGCTTCATTCTACAGTTGTGGTTAATGTAATGAATCAGTGCTTAAACTATGAGCCAACTAATCGCCCATCATTTGATTTTGTGCTGGCATCTCTGGACTGCATAAAGGTTATGTTAGAAAAATGTATAAAACTTTATTCTATATTACTTTATAGATAAATGTTCAGTTTTCGATGAATTATGTTAATATATAATGATCAACATGTTGCACAAAGTATTCTTCATTATTATTCCCTAGAATGGAGAAAATAGTGCAGTAAAAAACCGCCTTACTGAGATATATTTCTGGGTAATGAATTTGATACAAATTTATCTTATGAACTTGATTACTTTTCACAATTTTAAAATATTATCTAATGTTGTAATCATTTTTGACTATATAAAACTGCCCTTCCTACATGTTTGTGATTTTAATATGGTAAAGATCGGATATTTTAGGCAAATGCAGCAAATCATCCTTAACTTTCATATCAGAATTCTCTGCTCAGCAAGAGATATATACTTGGGTGACCTCTCTCCTATTGGTTAATGTAATATTTAAGATCTACCTAAGACCAATTGTAAGTCAATATCTGAGGGGTATCTGATTTGTCATTGATTTAGTTTTTGTAGCTTTCATACAATTGATCTGAATTTAAGATTGTTATATGATCATTCTCGATTTTTTTTACAGTGCCAACTCCCAACAAACGATAGCTATGTCAAAAATAAATTTCGTCTGTTCATATATCATGATTAAAATTAGCTTATCTTTGTGTAAGCATGTAAACATACAGTATCTATTGATTTCAAAAAGTAATGTCTTACTTAAAATATATGAGAATTAATATCTATTTGACTTATTTTTTATGAATATCTATTATTTTCATGGTGAAGACTATCATTAACCTCTCTTGTATTTCAATGTTGATTATACTCCTTTTACCTCTTTGATTCATTTTTGTACATAATTTTTTCTAAAGTACTTAATTGCAAAATAATTCTTTTGCATTTCTATCTTAAATTTTTATTCTTTTTTTTGCTTCTACTACATGGTAATGATGTGGCGTTTATTTTATTCCTTACATACAAAAATACAAGATATTGAATTCGAATGATGAATTTTTTGTGATAAATGATTGGTGTATTATTTTGTAACAATTTTTTATGAATGATAGGGAAATATTATTGACATGGATGTAATGGAAAAATTGTATGAAAGTACTGGAGGAGTACGTTGGAAAAAGAAGAAAGACAGATTAAATTGGCAACTCGATAACTGTTCTTCTGAGTTTAAAAAGACGAATGGCAGAATAACGTATATTGATTTATCTAGTAATAATTTGATAGGTACATTGATTTTTCATATTTATGCATACATATAATAAAAATGATGACTTAAGTAATGTAGTTTTTCTTCAAAATACTTAAAGTATATAGATTCTTTTTTGTTATTCGTAAGCCTTTTAGCCGTTTCTACAAAGCTAGGAAATACTCTATTTTCTGAAATATTTTAATGAATTTTTGCTTCAATATACAAAAAAGATCAATCAATAAATGTTGAAGTATTAGTTCTCTGACTGTGTATTTTTTATAAAAGTTATAAATATATTGGTTTAATTAAAGAAGTACAAAAAATTCCAAATATTTTCTTCAAACTCCAATACCAAGATAGCTATGTATGTATGTATTCGAGCAAATTAAATCCTTACATTAATATTCTGGATATTGCCTAGGAAAGTGCTATGATATGCAGCATCTTCTTTTATAAAAATATTTTTTTCCTTGACTTCAACAGCATTGAAAAATATCTGGATTATTCACTTGATGATATCTATAGTATTTTTGCCCTGCGTGAATGATATTATCTAAATAAGACATTCTGTCCATGAAATGGTATAGATTTGATATATATTGCATTTGAATAATATAACAATTTGAATTTTTAAATTGATAATAAATATGATTAGTGTTTTTACCACATCTATAGCAATATGAACTTAGTAGTGAGCTTATATGATCTCGTTAATTTTCATCCATCAAATTAAAATTAATGTTAGTAGATTGAAGTTATGAAAAGTTTATCCTCAATTCGATGTTTATTAAGTGTAATAACAAAAATACATACAAGCTATTTTTTCATCCAAATTTAAATATTAAGCTATTGATAATGATCTATACCTTTATAAATCTAAAGTTCTAGCCAATTTGTTGCATTGTTTATATATATGGTGTTTGTAAATGCAAGTACTTCTGCGAATTTTTCCATTTATCCAAGCTTTTTAAATTTTGTTAGGTCAGATACCAGCAGAGCTGGAAAGACTATCAAGTCTGACTTACCTGAACTTGTCTTGTAATAACTTAGAAGGTAATATCCAAATTCCATAGTGTATCTACACCAGATTTTTTTATGTTTTCACTAGTAGGAGTATTATTAAATATACTAATTTTGATTTAATTTTTTTTGTAAAAGATGCTATCCCATTTTACAATGTCATTTATTTTTATTGATCAATACTGGTAGCATTGATTAATAGCAGAATAATTGGTAGCACGATTAGGAAAGAATCTATCTGCTCAATCAGATGCTAAAAAAATTGCAACAGAAAATATATTTTCCTAATGCACAAATGGTTTAATGAAAGTTTTATAATAAATTTTGATGTAAAATAGATTTATCTTACTTTATTTTGTGTTATCAATTGTTGTATCTGATTTATACAATTAATGCAATCGGATTATTTTTATGCCGCATAAAAATCTACTTGGCTTTGTAAAAAAGTGTAGGTTGCATTTTTATTTTGTCTATGATATTTTCATTACTTTTCTTGCAATGCAGGCGAAATACCAAAGGAACTAGGGAAGTTATCAAAATTAAAGAGGTTTCGTCTCTATCATAATAAATTGACAGGTGAAAATATTTAATATTCATGTTAATAATCATTGTTTTGTTAAACAAAATTGCAATATAACTGTTGGAAACAAAAAGATAGATTTTCGATAGTAAAAAAAGCAACATAAATCTATTATTCATATATTTAGGTTACTTACAGTGCAACTTGATCTTTCCTTAATTGCCTCATAGAGTAACTATGAACGATTAATAGATCATGCACTTCTCAATCATATTTATATTTCTAAGCTACCCAGTAATAGAGAGTAAATTTTCAAAATATTTCTGAGTAAAATTGTTGGTGGTCCTCCAATAATAACAACAGAATGCAGCATTATATTTCACCCACAAAGGTCAGTTTGAAAGAACTGACTTTTGGTACTTTCATTACCTCTTTCTTGCAACGCAGGCGAAATACCAAAGGAACTAGGGGAATTATCGAAATTGGTGGACCTTCGTCTCTACAATAATCAATTGACAGGTGAATGTATTAAATATTTATGTTAATGATTACTAGTTTTTCATACAAACTTGCAATATAACTGTTTGTAACAAAAAGATAGATTTTCGACACTAGAAAAAGAAACTTGAAACTACTATTCGTATATTTACATTATTTACAGTGCAACTTGATCTTTCCATAATTTCCACATGCAGTAAGCGAGAACAATTTATACATCTTACACTCCCCACTCATTTCTATATTTCTGTGTGAAATTGTTAATTGTCCTCTGATAATAATAATGGGATGCAGTATTATCTTTCACCTGCAGAGGTCAGTTTGAAAGAACTGGCTTCTAATACTTTCATTACTTTTCTTGCGATGCAGGCGAAATACCAAAGGAACTAGGGGAATTAAAGAATCTAGTGCTTCTTTATCTCCATAGAAATCAATTGACAGGTAAACATATTTAGTATTCATGTTCATGAATATTGGTTGTTACACAAAATTGCAATATAGCTGTTTGTAATGAAAACGTAGATTTTCGATTCTAAAAAAAGCAAGTTGAGTATACTATTCATATATTTATGTTATTTAGAGTGCAACTTGATCTTTCTGTAATTGCCTCATAGAGTAACTACGAACAATTTATAAACCATGTACTTCCCAATCATATTTATATTTCTGAGCTACCCAGTAAAAGACAGTAAATTTTCAATATTATCTGTATGAAATTGTTGGTGGTCCTCCAATAATAACAACAGGATGCAGTATTATCTTTCACCCACAGAGATCAGTTCAAAAGAGCTGACTCTTAATCTGTTTATTACTTTTCTTGCGATGCAGGTGCAATACCAGTAGAGCTTGGAAATTTATTGAAATTAGTAGACCTTTGTCTCTATAATAATCAATTGACAGGTGAATGTATTTAATATATATGTTCATGAGTATTGGTTTGTTATACAAAGTTTCAATATAGCTGTTTGTAACGAAAACATATATTTTCGAAAATTAAACAAGCAACTTGAATCTATTATTCGTATAATTACATTTTTTTATAGTTACAACTTGATCTTTTCATAATTACCACACACAGTAAGTAAGAACGATTTATAAATTTTGAACTCCCCACCCATATCTATATTTCTGTGTGAAATTTTTGGTGGTCCTCCTACAATAACAACAGGATGCAGTATTATCTTTCACCCGCAGAGGTCAGTTTGAAAGAAGTGACTCTTAATGTGTTCATTACTTTTCTTGCGATGCAGACGAAATACCAGCAGAGTTCGGGAAATTATTGAAATTGGAGTGGCTTCATCTAGATGGTAATCAATTGACAGGTGAATGTATTTAATGTCTATGTTGATGATTATTGGTTTGCCATTCAAAATTACGGTATAGCTGTTTGTGACAAAAACATAGATTTTCGATTCTAGAAAAATAACTTGAATCCACTATTCGTATATTTATGTTATCTACAGTGCAACTTGATCTTTTCGTAATTGCCTCATAGGGTAACTATGAATGATTTACAGATCATGTATTTTCCAATCATTTTTTTATTTCTAAGCTACCCAGTGGTAGAAAATGATTTTTCAGCATAATTCTGTGTAGAATTGTTGATGACCCTTGGGTAATAATAACAGGATGCAGTATTATCTTTCACCCGAAGAGCTTAGTTTGAAAGAACTGACGTTTAGTACTTTCATTACTTTTCTTGCGATGCAGGCGAAATACCAAAGGAACTAGGGAATTTATTGAAATTGGTGGACCTTCATCTCTACAATAATCAATTGACAGGTAAATGTATTTAATATTTATGTTGATGCTTATTAGTTTTCCGTAAAAAGTTGCAATATAGCTGTTTGTAATGAAAACATAGATTTTAGATACTAGAAAAAGCAACTTAAACCTACTATTCATATGATTAAGTTTTTTAAAGTACAACTTGATCTTTCCTTAATTGCCCTATAGAGCAACAATTAACGATTAATTGATCATGCACTTTCCAATCATATTTATATTTCTAAGCTACCCAGTAATAGACAGTAAATTTTCAAAATATTTCTGTGTAAAATTGTTGGTGGTCCTCCGGTAATAACAACGGGATGCAGTATTATCTTTCACCCACAGTGGTTAGTTTGCAAGAACTGACTTTTAGTTCTTTCATTAACTTTCTTGCAATGCAGGAGAAATACCAAAGGAACCAGGGGAATTATTTAAATTGGTAAACCTTCATCTCTACAATAATCAATTGACAGGTGAACGTATCTAATATTTATGTTAATGATTTTTGGTTTGTTATGCAAAGTTAAAATATAGCTGTTTGTAACGAAAACGTAGATTTTTGATACTAGAAAAAGCAACTTGAAACTGCTATTCGTATATTTATGTTATTTACAGTGCAACTTGATCTTTCCTTAATTGCCTCATAGAGTAACTATGAACAATTAATAGATCATGCACTTCTCAATAATATTTATATTTCTAAGCTACCCAGTAGTAGACAGTAAATTTTCAAAATATTTCTGTGTAAAATTGTTGGTGGTCCTCCAATAATAACGATGGGATGCAATATTATCTTTCACCCACAGAGGTCAGTCTGAAAGAACTGAATTTTAATACTTTGATTACCTCTTTCTTGCAATGCAGGCGAAATACCAAAGGAACTAGGGGAATTATCAGAATTGAAGACGCTTTATCTCCACAGTAATCAATTGACAGGTGAATGTATTTAATATTTCTGTTCATGAAGATTGGTTGTTACACAAAATTGTAATATAGCTGTTTGTGACAAAAACATAGATTTTTAAATCTAGAAAAACAACTTAAATCTACAATTCGTATATTTATGTTATCTACAGTGTAACTTGATCTTTTCGTAATTGCCTCATTGAATAACTATGAATGATTTATAGATCATGTACTTTCCACTCATTTTTTTATTTCTAAGTTACCCAGTGGTAGAAAATGGTTTTTCAACATATTTCTTTGTAATATTGTTGGTGGTCCTCCAATAATAACAGCAGGATACAGTATTATCTTTCACCTGCAGAGGTCAGTTTGAAAGAGCTGGCTCTTAATACATTTGTTACTTTTCTTATGTTGCAGGCGAAATACCAGTAGAGCTAGGGAAATTATCGAAATTGGAGTGGCTTCATCTCGATGGTAATCAATTGACAGGTGAACGTATTTAATTTTTATGTTCATGAATATTGGTTTGTTATACAAAGTTAAAATATAGCTGTTTGTAACGAAAACTTAGTTTTTCGACAGTAGAAAAAGGAACTTAAAACTACTCTTCATATGTTTACATTATTTACAATGCAACTTGATCTTTCCATAATTACCTCATAGAGTAACTACGGATGATTTGTAGATCATGTACTTCCCAATCATATTTATATTTCTAAGCTACCCAGTAATAGACAGTGAATTTTCAATATTTACTGTGAAAAATTGTTGGTGGTCCTCCAATATTAACAACAGGATACAGTATTATCTTTCACCTGCAGAGGTCAGTTTGAAAGAACTGACTCTTAATATGTTCATTGCTTTTCTTGCGATGCAGGCGAAATACCAAAGGAACTAGGAGAATTATTGAAGTTGGAGAGGCTTAATCTTGGTGATAATCAATTGACAGGTGAACATATTTAATATTTATGTTGATGATTATTGGTTTGTCATTCAAAGTTGCAATATAGCTGTTTGTAACGAAAACAGACTTTCGATTCTAGAAAAATAACTTGAATCCACTATTCGTATATTTATGTTATCTACAGTGCAACTTGATCTTTTCGTAATTGCCTCATAGGGTAACTATGAATGATTTACAGATCATGTATTTTCCAATCATTTTATTATTTCTAAGCTACCCAGTGGTAGAAAATGATTTTTCAGCATACTTCTGTGTAGAATTGTTGATGATCCTTGGACAATAATAACAGGATGCAGTATTATCTTTCACCCGAAGAGCTTAGTTTGAAAGAACTGACTTTTAGTACTTCAATTACTTTTCTTGCGATGCAGGCGAAATACCAAAGGAACTAGGGGAATTAAAGAATCTAGTGCTACTTTATCTCCATAGAAATCAATTGACAGGTAAACGCATTTAGTATTCATGTTCATGAATATTGGTTGTTACACAAATTGCAATATAGCTGTTTGTAATGAAAACGTAGATTTTCGATTTTAAAAAAAGCAAGTTGAATATACTATTCATATATTTATGTTATTTAGAATGCAACTTGATCTTTCTGTAATTGCCTCATAGAGTAGCTATGATCAATTTATAGATCTTACACTTCCCGCTCATTTTTTTATTATTAAGCTACCCAGTAGTTGACAGTAAATTTTCAATATTTTCTGTGTAAAATTGTTGGTGGTTCTCCAACAATAACAACAGGATGCAGTATTATCTTTCACCCGTAGAGGCCAGTTTGAAAGAACTGAGTCTTGGTACTTTCATTACTTTTCTTGCGATGCAGGCGAAATACCAGTAGAGCTAGGCATATTATCGAAATTGGAGTGGCTTCATCTTGATGGTAATCAATTGACAGGTGAACGTGTTTAATATTTATGTGCATGAAGATTGGTTGTTATACAAAGTTAAAATAAAGCTGTTTGTAACGAAAACTTAGATTTTCGACAGTAGAAAAAGGAACTTGAAACTATTTTTCATATGTTTACATTATTTACACTGCAACTTAATCTTTTCCTAATTGCCGCATGCAGTAACTAAGAACGATTTAAATATTTTACACTCCCCTACTCATTTATATATTTCTAAACTACCCAGTAATAGAAAATAAATTTTAAAAATGTTTCTGTGTAATATCAGGTAGTTCTCCAAAAATTCCATGATGCAATGTTACTTTTTATCCCCAGAGGTCAGTGCAAAAAATTAATTTTTAAAATTTTCTTTATATTATGCGTAAATTAATTACCATAAGAACATGCCATATGCATAGGTCTCATACTTGTATTTTTGCTCATAAATATTTCTTTTTCTACAGTTTTCAATTTGATCTAGACATGGTAACTACAAAACAGGCTAACATATCAGAACTAAAACTGTAGTTTATTTTATGTTTTTCATTTTGCCTTTTTACCGCTTATTTAATTACGTTTTAAATCATACTTAATATTTCTTCAGGCATTTTACATGATGGTGGCCATTTTGAAGCCAATGATCCAGCTGTCAAAATTTCAGAACAGTTTTAGTAGCATGATTAAACTAAACTTGTGCACAAATGCATGTTTATGTATGTTTGTTTTAATGCATAACTGTAAAATGTTCATAAGAAAAAATTACATATTTTAATGCTTTTTATATTGGAGACACCTTCCAGCGCTGGTCTGCCAACAATGTTTATACCCTGCTATTTAGAATTTTTAACTTGAATGATAAAAAAATATGCATGAACATCAGTAAATTTATAAATGAGGGTAAATAGAACTGCTTTTAAAGTGTCGAAAAAAAGTAATAAAAGTGGAATTTAGTAGAGTTTTATTATGATGCACGATTCTTTGCTCCTCGAATGTTCATTTAAAAATTGCATTTGTTCCTCTTCATATCTATTCTTTCTACTTCATTTTTTTTACTATTTAATCAACCCATTGAATCAGGTTAAAAAATAGTGAGGTATTGAGTTCTTGATAGAGCAGTATAATGCCAATGGCTATATCCGTATGAGCTCCATATATGTATGTATTTGTGTGCATATTTGAATAAATCATATTGCATTTAGATATATACAAACTCATATTACATTGACATTTTCCTCTGCTCTGTCCTTTATAGTTGAGTTCTTTCTCTTAAGCTCAGATTTAAGAAGCGCACTTTCTTCTTTTAGCTGTTCCCATGTCTCAAATGGCTGAGTAAGATGTAAAAAAGATAGTTTACCATTTATTTGAATTATTAGTTGATCGTACTTGATTTATTGGGATATTTATGTATCATGTTACGTATATTTATTGAAAATACAGTTCTACTGAAAATGAAAATATATTACGCTGATATCTTTTTGGTATAAAGTTTACACAAATAGGCCTCCTTTGCTAGGGATAGATCTAGCTATTCATCATATGTCAATTAGGCATTACATTACTTTGATAATTTGAATAAACACAAAATTTTGATTTGATGCTGGCCTAGTTGACTGCACTTATATAGTAGCCTCTATTATCAAAGTACGCTATTGAAATAGTTCATGAACCTGCTTTCTATTTCAATGTATGTACACATGTTTTTAGAATCTATTTCTCTCCTCAATATATTTTTCTTTCATTGATATTCATCATATCAGAAAATTTTAACACTCTAAAGTGCTCATTCATTTTTTAAATTTAACTCCTGGTCGTTCAATAAAAAGAGTATGAATATATTTTAGCATTCAAGATTAACTAATATATACAGTTAAAATAATGGTAGGGTAAGAAAAGAAAACGAAAGGATTGATCAATTTTCCAGAACTCATCCACTTTAAATTGTACCAAAATACTTGGTTTCTATGCAAATGAAAAATCTTCATATGATAAAAAATGCAGATTTCACAGAGAGACTTACCTGATTTAAACAAAATTTGGAACAATTAACGTTGTCCACAACCATCTGAGGTATCTGAATTTTGCTTCCTTTGTTTGCTACTCGAATATTAACAGCCCTTAATGCATCCAAAACACATACACCAGGTTTGAAAAACTCCTGTAATGAAAAAGTTATGTTAAGAATATCTACATTGAAGCTATACATCTGTATAGGTAATTGAAAATAGGGTGCACAAAATTTGAATGGATGATATTCTAAATCAAATTGTTCGTGTTAACATTAAATGGATCATTATTGAAACAAGTAGAAAATTGAGGAAAGATGTATTCCGCTTGATTTTGGAATCGAGATAATGAACTGATATTATCCGTTTCAAAATTTCACCAGTACTACCCAGAATAACTCGTGCAGGAAATAATTATCAGCATTTTATCACCAATAAAATTTAAAGTGATAATCCCAAGGTTTTAACCATATTGGGAACAAAAATTTTATTATCGGGAACTCTCTAGCTTGTAAGAAAGTAAAATATTCATACCATTAAAATATTGAATTAGTTTAATATCATAGAACAAAGAATCATAATGTGTACTTAAAGTAGGATGCATTTACTAAGCTTCCAAAATTTGTCACACCATATGAATAAGAAAAGTATGTTTATCGTTATGTATATAGAATGTCAAATGAAAAAAATTACTATTTGTACCTCAAGAATGAATTGTGTATACAAGCCATGGTGACCATCAGAGGCACCTAATCCCCTACCACATGCATAGCCTACTAGTATTCCAATAGTTCTCTCGTTTCCATGCTGATTTTCACTAATTTGAAATTGATCAATGCTTCTTCCGTTTTTTTTCTGCAAGTATCAAGAATTACAAGAGAGCGTTTTTATGCCCAGGAACGTTAATTGCACAGATTTTAACGACAATAACTTTCTCAATATTTACACCATTGATCACTAACTGATGCTCCCCAAGAACGTATTCTGGTCCTAGAATAAAATGACTATTGAAACCGGTAACGCCATGCCCAGCATAATATAATACCACCACGCTATGGCTGTCTTCACCTAATCACAAAATTAGTTCCACCACCACGTCCGAAATTTGATCGACGCTTGGATGAATTAGATCGATGACGTCAAAATGATGTTCTCTTAGATTATTCGTCATTTCATTTGCATCATTGACTGCACTTTCTATATTACCTATATTCTCATATTTTGAAATTTCAACAATTATTGGAATGTCACGGTAAGGATAAGACATTCTGGTCTTGGGCCTTAAAATACTCAAAAAATCATAAAGCGAACTGCTCTGAGACAAAATCGACAGTTATAAATTGGAGCTTTACAAGATATTTTCTCATAAGCTTTCTGAATCTATTGAAATTTTGGAAATCCGCAGCCAAAAATGCGATCAGCCAAAAATTAAAATTGCCAAAGTCACACAGTAAAGCGTTGCCAGTATATTTATATGCATCTTCGATACTAGATTTACTGAGTTGGGGTGTGTAATTTATAGTTCTATTTCATTAACTTGCATAATTTTTTAATACTTTATAAAACATTTCAATATACTCTTTTTTATCTCAAATATCTTAATTTCTGTACAAGAATTTGCTCATTTTCTAACTTTTTACATAGGTGTTCAAGAAATAATAGAATAATAAAAGCTTTTTCCGTTTCACCAGCTTGTATTAAACAATTAAAGATTCAAGTTTTTAGCTTGTCTGCTGGAATATTTAAGCTTTTTGATGTAGAATCCTCTATATCAAAATAACTCCTTCAAACACAGAATCAGTCTCCAAGTCACCTTTGAAATTTTGTTACTAGCCCTTGTTTAAAATGTAATATTCTCACTCCAAAGCAGTCAACTAGTCAATCAACTATGATGCTGCTCAAAAACTCCCTCTAACCTCCAGCAGCTAAGCCATCAGTACTACTTGTTTTGGAATTCTTGCAGAGAATGCTGAAGGCCAGAATACACACAAGGGCAATGAAATCATATGTTCTCTACAGGCAAATGTTGACTGGTAAGAATAGAATGCTTACATACCATACCTAATTGAATCCAAACATCAAGTCCATATCAAAAGACCTATCTTGAAAATATATATAATTTACAAACACCTTTTTGCCACTAAATGAAAAAGTGCAATAAAAACACTGAATAAAAAATAAATTCAACAAAAAATCATTGTTTTTCTTAACAGTTTTTATGCAAGTCTCAAGAGAAGGAAAGGAATTAATTTAAAAAGTAAAAAGTTTCAGTTTATTTACTAGTGGGCTTGTTCTTTCAACTGTGCTCAGGGTATCCTGCCCCCTAGAGCTAACTTGCAGCATGCAGAAAAAATATGCTTGTCTAGTACAATATCTAATGCAATCTGAGAAAACTAGAATAATTAAATTTAAGCAAGTTAGTCTTAATAGTTCAAAGATTTTAAGTCAATTGCACTTCAATATCAGAACTTTTTATTTGAATACTGAAAAGTCAACATGTTATAGTTCAGTAATTCATAGATTTGATTTACACACCTAACCCTACTCTTGTTCTAATTCTAAACTAAGTTTTATACAGAGATTTCTAAGTAAATTAAAATGTTACCCATTTCAATGCTTTGAGTTAATTCAACTTAATTTGACTAAAAATTTACTAACACATTAATTTAAGTAAGAAATCAAATCTACTTTACCAGATAGATAAACATCAATGGTAATTGAGCTTGTAATCAAGTTGACTTGAAATATAAATGGTTAACTATGGATTTTATAAAACAGATTCTAATCAAGTTTTCTTGAAAAATAGATTGTTCATTATTAACTATTAGAAAGACAATAAAAACAGTACAATCGTTCCAAGTATAAACAGTACAATCATTCCAAGTCTAAAAACAGTTAGCAAGTCAAGCTTAATCATTAGTTCATATCTACAAAATGTAGGCAATATAAAAACACATTAAACATGCATGAAGTGGTTCTAACATATTGCTTTTTTCATTAAATAAGTTACAATTGTTGTAGAATTTGAAAGGGTACCATGTTTAATTGGTACAAATTATTGGAACATAGTTCTCAAGAAATAATTTTCAGTATACATTAAGTGTATAAAGTGTTGATAAAGTAATTGAGGATTTAAAAAATTAAAATTCATGTTCATGTAATACTGCTGATACTTTTCCATTACTAGGTAAAATGATATCATAACTGCACACATTGCAAATGTAAAGATATAGTAACTTTTCAGGCAGCACTTTGATTTAATAAAGGCAAATTAAAAAATGTTGTGTCAAGAACTAACTTACATTACAAGTTAATTCTTTTCCGTTTATAGCTGCAGATGTTCCTATTTGGAACATTTTTTATTTTATTCTAGTTATATTCTAGATAAGTGGCTAGTCATATAATACTTCTAAAATTGGTAATACTGTGCTAAAGGAGTATAATAACTTCTCACAACACAAGCTAAGATATAATGCATCTTTGAGCTATCACTCTCTTACATCATTTGCTTGTTTTGTACATCATGACACTTTGCTAGGCCTTAAGAAACTCAATTTAAATTTGAAAAAAAACTTTCATTTTAGGGTGTACATTTAAAGTGATTGTATCTTGAAAAGTACATTGATCCATCAACATTTTTAAAGATTACTAGTTAACTGATAGATTTTTCCATGTTAACCCTAAAAACAACTTGACAATTAAATAAATGCAAAAATAATCAAATGTAATTCATTTGTCAAAACACTAATTTGCTTGCTGATTTTGAAATCATTACATCCAAAAGTCTGAAACTAAACTGGGCACAATATAAATTTTTTAGGTAACTTGCTGTTAGAAAGTATTTGTAAAATGTTAACCCAATGTGTTCAAAGTTTGCAATTAGATATTTTTCTGCTTATTTAATGAAAATTTTTATAAAGTTGTATAATTCTTTATGCAATTTATTCAGTCTACTGTAGCAGCTAAATTTTAAAACCTGTTAGGCTCAAACTTTAAAAGTGATGAATTTATAAATAAAAAACTAATTTGTAAATTAAAGTATTTGCTGCACATAACATCAGTGATAGGAAGCATTGTTATTATATTCGTTGAATATTCTACCAGGTAAGGTAGCTGTAATTCAACATAAATGTACCAATTCTATGATGACAAATCTTAGCCGTAACAAAACAATGTGATACAACACAATATACACCATGACAGTTTTTCCAAAATTGATTTGAATATATTTGTTGTACAAAGAGAAGTGTTACTAATACAACATTAGGGTAATGCAATGTCCAAAATTCAGTGCTGCATACATATCTTGAGGAGAAAACCTTGTCATACTTTTTTGATTTTGTACCACTAAAACTGTAAATATATTGGTTACTTTCAAATTTTGTGCTAGTATAACACCCAGCAAGAAGGGAAGTATTATTTTAAAATCAAATTTTCTTTTTATCTTTAATGCCTCCTTTCATATGAGATAATAGGAAATCTCTCCATGATGTGGAACAACAATGCTGCAAAAAGTACAGGATAATACTGGTGAGTAATGAAAATACTTAGAAAATGGCCTTCAATGTATATTATCTCAATCTACCTGCAGAGTGAAAGTAAATAAAAATGTAAAATAGAATTCACTATCAGTTATGTTTAGTTCTTCAAACTATATTTATTATATTCTAAGTGATCAGAAGTTTTACTTTTAAATATGCAGATTAAGCTCCTTGAGTTCCTGTCCTGTACTTAGTAATATATACTATTTCATAAACATATATACCTCTTGTCTTGTCTCACGCTTTTTCATGGTGAATATCCACAGGCTAGCACATTAAGTTTGATAAGAAATCTTAATGCTCTACATGTGTTTGCTAAAATCATCATTTTGTCTTCTGCATTTGTTGCAATGAATTTGTGCTTGTGGAGGTCAGAAACATAAAATGATTGAAATGGATGTATTGTTCCTTTCTGCATTGGTAAGAATAATTATCCATTTACATACACAATGTGCAATTTTGTGAGACATGATAATATTTATGTACAGTTTAGTTTTTTTATGAAGCAAAATGTAAAAACTTGATATCTTTTTGGCTTTGATAGGCATCAAAACTGCTTAGTCACCCTGAATGACTAAATGCTTTGAATTCTGATTCAAGAAAAAAAATTTATTAATTTTCAAGTCATCTGAAGTAGTTTTTATTTCAGAACTAGACCATGTATGTGATAAAATATGAAAGTGAATCAAAACATGAACATTATTAACATGCATGTAATACTACAATATACATGTTACTAACAAATATCTAGTATTACTAACATCAACTAAACGGTTGACCAATACTGAAATAGTAGTATTAAGTAAATTATTATGCACAGTACTACTATAAAATTGTAATAAGAGAAATGGAAATTTAACATTTTAATTATGGTCATGCTTTGAAGGCTCTATTCTACAAACTTGCTGATAAAAAACAAATCTGTTTAGGTCACATTGCAAACATTGTTATATATTTTATGAACATAGCAAATACCTGTATTTTGAAATAAAATATGATAAATTTAATTAGAGATTTCCCCTTTAATAAAAAATTTAATTATTATCATAGCAACTAACTATTTGTTTCCTATTGATTTAGATAAATGCAGATACTGAAGAATTTGTACCACTGATTTTATTTACCTAAATAAAAGTATACAAAAGTACAATAAACCTGTTGTCAAGACTTGCAAAAGAAGGAAAAGGGTTGAAGAAACCAGAACAGAATAAGAAAAATGGGTAACAGTAAGAAAGAGAACAAGATAAATAAAGGAATGCAAGTGTATTGACTTTATATGTATCTCAGTTAAGAGATATGTGTGTGTGCATATGTGTTTCTACTAATGACAAGAAAACATGAAGATGAAATATAAAAGAATAATTGATGACTAGCTTGAACTTGATGACCAGCCTCATTCCCATTGGCTGATTTGTGGAGAGTCATTAAAATATATAAAACAGAACATAAAGTGTAGGATATTCTGAAACATGCAGATCTAAGGTATTGTTGCAGTCCTAGCACCTGTAGATCTTTTTAATTTTAGTTTTACTTTTGTACTTTCCTAAATTTAAAGGACATTTGTAAGCTACAATAAAGTGCTAAACTTGAACTTCTTTACCACTAATATGGCATTTCATTTTTGCTGCTAACCCAAAACTAAGGTAACCTTTTTCATTGAGTAAATTGTGTACCCTGATGTTGTTTTGTGTTTTTAATAATGCTATTTACAGATATAATTATCATGCCAGTTGCACAGTTGTTGATATTTCTCTTCTTTTTCATCCATGATTTTATGGCAGCAATCTTAAGTTGAATAGTTAATCGGTAAAAAAATTTATGATAATTGCACCAGATTTTTGTTTGGAAGTTTAATTAGAAAGCAATTTATATTGGTGCTTGCTTGTGCCCAAGTTGTACAATTAATGTTCTATGCTATTATATTCACTTTTTGTTTTATATTATTTACCTCTTTATCTAAACTGTATCTACAAACTTTGAACTGTTCTGCTGGATTTTGCTCTTGATTAACTTTCTGTTATATATTCAGGTAAATATTATAATTTTAAGTTCTCATCAATTGCTTTTTTTAAATATAGTGATATGTTGATG
The DNA here is from genome assembly GCA_032358265.1 of Vaucheria bursata. Classification (NCBI taxonomy): domain Eukaryota; class Xanthophyceae; order Vaucheriales; family Vaucheriaceae; genus Vaucheria; species Vaucheria bursata. The sequence goes on along the minus strand of JAULBW010035254.1, from coordinate 13,706 downwards.
ACTATTTTAGCTTCAATATAATTGAATATTTATATAGAACTGCATTTTAAAATACTTAACACTTTTCTAAAATCTCAATTAATTTTGCTTTAGTTACAAATGTGTAATCATATGTGAAGTTGAATTTGAACTTGTATGTTAAAAAAAAATAATGAACCAACTTGAAATTAAATAAACCAAATATTTTACTCTCTAAGTGTCTTAAAAATGATAAACCTCATAAAAATTAAAATATAACTATTTCACTTGTTTTATTTTTTACATAAAATATTTTCCAAAAGTTTTTTAAAATTTTTAGTGGTAAATTGTGCATTTTAAATGTTTCAATCTAGCTATATTACTTAACTAATAAAACCAATATTGATTTAAATTACTTTGGTAATATGCTGGCCTTGCATGGTGAGTACTATTTCTTATACTTAATGGTAGTGGAGATGAGTATATTTGATACAGGAGCACCAAAAGCTTTGACCCGTATATGGTTGATGCTATTTTCTCCTGATGCAAATTTACCAGTATTGTCTCAAAAGAATGTAGTAAAAATATACAAGATGAATAAAGCCAAAACAAACATAAAATTATGTTGAATATCAATTTATGGGCAGCATCATGGAGTGTAACATATTATGCTTTAGTAAATGAATGATGACAACAGGTTTTGCTCTAGAATAAACAAGTATTACTAAAGTCATATGAATAAAATTTCTGCAGCAGGTCAATTTGTATCTACATTTCTAGCACAGTTGGTATAAGTATCAGCAGTAAATAAAACTATTGCAGAATTGCAAAAAACCTTGGATTGAAAGTTTAAAAGAATTACCTTTGGGATACTGTTCTCTTGGCTGCAACAATATAGACAACTAGCAACAGTGCTACACTACAGATAAAATACATATCCATGTGTATTTTGACAAACATAATAGAGGCTACCTACTAGACGTTGCTATAGCTTTGTTTCCATGATATGCAGTAACAGAACTGAACAGGACCATACACGTTGTCTTTTGACACACTTTCTATTTGGCAAGTAAAAACTGAGAATAGCCCTTGTTTTTGTCAAACTTAGCACAAATTTGATGATAACTATGTCATTTTTAAATTAACTAACACAAAAAATAGCTGCATTAGTGGTAGTAAGTATATCATTTTTAAACAAGGCTAATTTTGATGGCATTTGGCACTTAAAATATTCTTTTATGCTACAAATTTTGAACTGAGATTTGTTAGACTTACAAATACTATCAACATAAACAACCACAGATGTAAAATCATATGATATACTGCAGATATAAATAAATAAGTAAGTGCTACTATTAGTATCATGTTGACTATTGAATAATGCTTTGTGCAAAATTCAATATGTAAATTGAATGCTTGTTTAAATTCATAGAAACTTACTGAGTTTATAGACCTGATTATTTAATCTCATGTAGCATAGTATAAAGCTCTTGGTCTTCTGATATTTTTTTTGAAAATCATCTTAAATGATACATTGCCATCAGTGGAGCTCAGAAGCAATTTGTATTGTATTAATGATGTATTTCATCTCAAACACATTCAAGTCTCAATTTTAACTTTTATTTTCATACCATCTATTTCTCATTTCATCCCATTTGTATCTTTGCAGGAAAGTTGCTGCTATCAGGGCTGTATATTACGTGCAGGGTTACAGACCTTTGTGCTTTGGTTTAGTCTCATACCATCTCTTTAAAAATCAGTCTACCATGCTGTAGTATTTCTTCTTGTTTGCTTGCATTGTATGTTTATCATATTGTCCTGCCACTGTCACCATGACTGTGGCACCTTCTTCCTTGACTTTAAGTTTCTTGATAATTATCATATGTTCAGTGACTTTTCTATGCACACTAATCAAATTTCAAAGGTAAATTCAAGGCACATATCTCTCTATATATTATTTTTGAGTGAAGTAAAACAAATATTTGGATGCATTGTTATTCTGAAAGCTTTTCATATCATTACATGGTGATTTTTAATTATTTTAAGTAACCATTCAAAGCATCAATTTTTTACTTGACGTAGTAGTCAGGCATTCCTGTTTAAACTAGTGACAGGTACATTACTAAAAATTGTCTTGTTTAAAACTCTATGCTTTATGTAAAATAAAGTAATAGCTGCTATGCAAGTTAACTTTTTCAATGGAAAGCATGAGGAAAAACTACTTGACAAAATATTTTTAAATCCACATATTTGAAACAATAATTCTTTATACTTTAAAAAAACCAAAAAAGAGCTTTATACTAAAAATGCTAGCTAGAAGAACCATGATTTACTATGACAATATTGGCCTTCTTTACAAATTCCTGGGATTTTGTGATATCAAATAATGGGATGTAAAAATAATAATGGAGAAATGTGGTCAAGCACAAAGAAGACTGGAGGAGCCAGCACAGTCATGTATTTCAAAATAGAATAATTTGAGCAACCATACTCAAAAATACTATTCAGTGAATTTTTTTCATTGGTAGAGTAATGCTATCAGAGAACCTAATTTATGTACTTCAGTAGAGTTCTACATTTTTTATTTACCGTGTCTGAAATAGCTTTTAAATTAGACACCACTTGTGATGTCACCACATTTCCTTCAAACATCATAACTTCTCATTGCAAATAATTTTTTAAAATACTTGAAGAAACTGCAGTTCCAATTGTATTCATGTATTCAAGGGGCTAACTTATATGCAATGATAGAAAAGCAAAAAACAGCACCATACAATATATTATTGCTAGGAATTAACTTATAAATGGTTAAATTTGTGTTATAGCTGTGGAATTCTGTTTTATGGCAAGTTATTGTTTTGCATATTGGAATTCTGAGTTTATGGCAAGTCATTGCTGGATTTTGATGATGGACTATGTTTGGGATTTGTGTGTTGCTGTGAAGTATGTTTCACTTCCAGCAACACAAGTCATGTCTGTGTAAATGTACTCTTTACTAAAGTTTTGATTTTTGTTTGATACACATTCATAGCAATTATCTCTGAAAGAAAATAAGGAAAAATTTTTAGTTTTTTGATATTTGCTTCATTAGTAGTACATATGTGTTGAAGATCTCTGTATGCTTCATTGTAATCCAAGAGTATCCAACAACAATTTCATCAAATATATAAACAACTTAAATAAATTAAAAATAATCAGAGTTTATACTTACTCTACACTGAAGCATGCACCTACTTTACCCTATTAAAAAAAGAGATACTAGCTAGACAATAAAACTATATAGTTCAGATAAACTCAGTTTTACATATCAAATATAATTGATCAAATTTTACTGGTCGGAGATATAGTATTTGAAAAAGCCATCTGCAAAAAGTTTTAGATTAAGAAAAATTTTTGTTGGACAGTATAATACAAATAGACATTTGAACATAAATCATACAGTATATATTACTGTGTTGCTAGAGTTTACTTCTAGCAACGCAAGACAGACAATTATTCAATCATATGATGGACCAGTAGTAATTGCGCTGTGGCACTATTCCATTGGCTAAAGTGAGAACATTATGTCAGCAGTCAGAATTCTTAAACTGAGAACAGAAACAATGATGCAGCTAACATAGTTATAGGATTAACCGTTAACCGGTTAATTCCTAACAGACGGACAAAATAATGGAACATATTTTTTGGTACTTGTCAGGTTTACTGAATACTAAAAGCCAACATAAAAAAAAGAAAAAAAATGCATACATTTTCAAAATTGCAGCATTGAAAAAATTGTACTAAGAAAGTATTCCTCTTTTCAAAAAATAAGTTATAGCAGTTGTTACATTTGCAGATGGATGAACAAGATTGCAATATAAGACCCCAGACCTGAAAAGTAATAATACCTGAATACTGCAAAGTGTGCCCTTAAACCATTACTTTCATTTGGTTGGTTTTCTAGTAAAGATGCAGTTTAATACTTTTAGAGTCACAGCTGTAAATTTTGGATACAATGAGGCAATTGTTTTACCTATGTGAAAGTATAGAAACTTCACTTTATACTTTGTTGGACATCGTATTTAGGTAATCATAACTAATTTTTCCAACAAAATACTTGACTCAATCTGAAATAAAGAACAGTAAATAGAGAATGTAGATATCAATTAAAGATTTTCACTAATCAAAATTATCATTTCAGAGTAAAAGTCAGTTAAATTAAACAAATAATGTTTAGTTTTTTTCATTAAAAAAACATCATGGTTTTATCCTACATTATGCATTGTCTTTTTGGACCAAAACGTTCTGGCTAAGTTCTTTCTAAGTGAAGACAGTTGACTTGTACATTATTGACTTATAAATTATAAAAGTAACTTTTACCCTGTCTGTTGTCCAAACAGCCAATTAGTGAACAGCAATTATTACAATTTATGAAATATGTTCATTTATCAAGTAGTTTTAATTATTTTGATAAAAATATCTTAGAATTTTGAAATCTTCTTACTTGTGTTAATTTTATCTTTTGCAATCAATAAGTGCTTTTATCTTTTAAAGGATAGATCTCCTCCAGTAACTTTGTCTGTATTACCACTTTCCATTCCTTCACAACTTTCACTTTTATAAAGTTGCAAGTAAATAGATTGTGACAGTTTTTATTATATTCATTATGATGGCGTAATGTAGTAATCATATCCTGAAAAAATGCTTTGTCTCTCTTCATGCAAAAAAGATTAAAAGTCTGTATTTTTAAGGGAGAAACATGAAACAGATGCAATCTTTTGCTACTTATAAATAATACTAATAGTCAAACCTTATTATCAAGACTGTATCTGATGTCCTGCACAAAAAAATAAAATCATCCAATGATGATAAAAAATTAAATAATCACACTTTCTCTGACCAGTTTTTTAACTTTATCTAGGATCAGTCCTAAAAAAACTAACCTAACATAAAAATTTATCTTATATAAATCTATTGTAGCTCAATAAATCTTTTCTTTCAATTCACGTATTTTTCAAAGTTTAAGCATAATGGTTAAGCATTACAAAGTCTGTTAAGTTAGAGTCCTGAGAACTTTTAGAAAAAAGATAATATTTTAGCATTACTGAAGGAAAAAGTAAAAATTAACAATTTTGATTGAAATTTGTAATGAGGTAATTAGTTTGCGCAAAGTTTAAAAGGACATTGTAAAGAATAAGCACTTTTTTTGTTCATGTGAATTGGTTTTATGTTCAGCTCTTTCAAAAAGCAAAAGTCAGGTAAATTATTTATATGTGATAAGTGTGAACACATGAAATTTGACTGTACCTTGATGAATATTAAATCAAACCTTCTCTTAATTGATACATATCCTAGTAGCACTACGCTGGCAGAATCATTGGAAAGCACTTCCATTTTTGCCACTACTTGCATGATAACAATATTTGAACACTTTACAATAGGAATGGGTTGATTACATCATTCTAAAAGTCCAATGTAGGTTTAAGGTTTGACTGAATAAAAACCTCTAAAATTATATTAAGTACTAAGATTTAGTTTGTTGATCAGCCTATCTGGTGGATGAATTAATTACTTTTTTCTGTGTTGTTTTTGCATTTGCAAAACTGGAAAGCCAATCTTCAAAAACAATATGGTTGCTTGTCTGTTGTAATACCACTATCTGGAAGTGTTATTAGAAGTAACAATACTAGCTTTTAAAGTAAATTTCTACTTAAATAAATTGCCAGAGATATGTGCTGGGATAATGTTAAATGTACATAATCAATTCGACAGTTGAATGCAAAAAAAATCAATAATAATGCTTGACAAAAAGGAGAACAATTTGGAAAAGTATGCAATTGCTAGGTATACTATCCTTACTGCCAATTTATTTTCAAAGAATGGTAATTTCATCACAGATTACTTGGCTAGACATAAAGCTCATGTGCTCAACAACTTTCACAAAAAATCTAGTACAATATTTGTATTTAATAGTTGGTAAATATTGTTAAAATCTGAAAAATTTAGAGATTTCATGGAAAAGTGATCTAAGTTGTAAGAAAATTCTGTCACCAAATATACTCAACATGAGGTTAAAGTCTTGCTCAGGGAGATGTCTTTCAACTAATTGAATTTCAAAACTATTTTTTCATTTTTTAAATTATCACCTTTTTTTACAAGTAATAGAAAGTTTTAATATTTCAGTACAGTTAGAAACCTACAGACATTGATTTGGTTTCTACATCCATAACTTTAAATCAAATGGCTTGAATTGGTTGCCTATCGGGATAGATTTAGCAGGCAATACCAAGAAGATAATGCAGGTTACTTGAAATTTTTAAATTGCTTCATACTTATACTTTAGTGATGGCAGATTTAGAGTAAGTCATAAAATTCCACAGTAAACTTAAGAAAACATGCAGCCACAAACTAAAAAGAGTAAAATTTTGGCCTTAGTACTGTGCATTGACTGGGAACTTGTTCAAGGTTCGTTTTACAAAAAATGCTGTTTTTGGAAATTACACTTAATTTCATACATTAATAAAATAAAGCCAAGACCACTTTCAACTTTTTGTCAAACTTCTGTAGAAAACAGTAAATTTACATTGCAGGTAAACAAAGTCCATGTATTTTTAGTCTAATGTCAATGTCATCAACAAAAAGGTATGTTGTCACAAAGGTAAAATGCAATGAAACACTAGAAACTGTGACAGAAATGGGTACATTTATCATGTACTAGTTCTGTAGACAGAAGTAAAACATCTTCAAAAATGTACCAAAAACTATTACCCTATTGGCATCCCTACAGTCAATTTACTTGGAACACCGCAAATACTTCAACAAAAACTTATTGCAGCAACAAAAGTAGAATTAACCTCTAAGAGAACTAATTTCTAACAGGTGTCAAATAGTACATGGTTTTTTCTAGCTCAGTCTAATGCAGGATCATATGAATCTCTGATTGTTGAGGTTTTCAGGAAAAACTTACAGAGTGCATAATAATCAAGTACACTGTATAGTGTAAATCAACTTTTGTAATCACTTATTTTTTGTTTCAGCTAGGTTAGTTTTTATTATTTTTTTCATGAACAGTGATTTTTGCTTTCTAGGTTTTTGCAAAAATCTAACAACACAACTATTTTATAATGTGTAGAGTAAATGTAGTAATTAAGACAACCAATAATAGTTCACAAAATATGTATGCATATAATATAGTTAATTACAGTTTATCTAGTTTTGCATCATTTTTTTTATTTTGAGAAATTTTTTTATTTCATACCCTTGTAAGTATGTTTTCCATTTTATCAAAAGATTGAGTAAGCTCAAAATGTTTTGATGTAAAAATCTGTACTCAATCAATTATTTTCTTATGAGTAGAAAAAGTGTTTACCATTAGTTTTTTTTCAATCATGGAAGTATTTTAAATTTTAAACAGTGCAACATACTACTACTAAAATCTATGCTGTTCCGTAAAATTAAGCTGCATTCTTGACAAAATTAAATTTGTTTTATTTTAAATTGTGTTCTTAGAGTAATATAAATAGTTGTAACAATCACATTGTTTGTTTGTCAAAAAACCTTTATTGTAAAAGTGAATGTGCATCTATTTATAGCTTATTTTAAAATAATTACATTTTAAAAAGCAGCTAGTATGCTCTCTAATCATTAAAGAGAATAAATGCAACATTTTTCGATACACTCTAATACTTATAATCTAATATATACTACCACAAGTGGAACATGATTTTTAATTTTTGTTTCAATGCTCAACTTGGAAGACTGGAGTTTATTTACACTAAGTTCCATTTGAGTATTTTTCAAAACAAATTTTCCTGTTGAAAAATACGTACACAATTAATGTACAAAAAGTTGTAGAAGGTAAGAAACAAAAATGCCAGAGAAAAAAATGCCAAGTGCTCAGCAAAAAAGGCTTGAAAGTGAGAAAGAAAACTGTGGAAGTATGAAGGTTGATAACTTCTGACTGACAATTGGGCAAAAAATAGAGCAAAAAATGTACATGTTAATACAGTCAAATAATTTAAAATTTGTTATAATGATCACCAAAAAGCAACTACCAAATCATACAGCATATTGAATACATACTTCCAACAATTATGCAACCTGGTTACTAATGTTATGTCATACCTTTCATTTTTTACCTCACAGCATTTCTTATATATCTTCTACATCTTATCATGTCTACTTTGCACACATTTTGATGAATCTTCTACAAGATACAGTAATAAGTACCGTCTGTTTTCAAGTTTATGTAACGGTCATTATTGCAACGATACTATTGTTCTATAGTTTTTGACTTGTTCAACATGCATCCAAAAGTGTAGTCTAGGTTGTATTATGCTGTTAAAATGGGCATGGAGTCAATAGCAACACTCTAAAATGCGCTTGTGTGTTAAAAATGCAAAGACAACGAGTAAGAATCAAAAGTACATTACATTAACTGTGTTGATAGAAGTGAGGACATTCTATCAACACAACAAAATACAAAAGAACATGACTCTCCTGAGTTTGTGACTCTCCTTGAACTTCAATTTGTGACTCTTCATGAACGAATCTAGTTGAATTGTGTATTGCAGCTATAAAAGAGAATTAACTCTGTAAGAAGTTAATTCCTGACATTGTGCAGTTGACTCTGTAATTAAACTGATTGCTATTAGGAACGTTGTATGATGGTACAGTTGCAATATCTTTCTGCCCAACATTATAGTGTGTCAACTTTAGTTTCTAAACTTTCTTTGAAATTCATCTTGATTGATAAAACACTCCTTGACTATTTTAAACGAGCAGCCAGTGTGCATGTTTACAGCCAGATGACAATGGCAATAGCATTGGTCTATGTATAGCAGTGAACAATGAAGGTAGCACAAGTTTTATAATTCATGTAAGACAGAAAACAGAAAAAAAACTTTAAATGCTTTCTAAATTAAAAATAAAGAGCTTCAGCATTTTTAAAGGTTATTGCTAATGGTTTTTCAAATTACAAATATGTGAAATCATTACAGATCAATGCAGAAGTCTTATGAATGGCAACTGATGTAAGTAGGCTCTTACAAAAAAATGGATAGTTTACATTTACCAGAACTTATATTAATAAAATTGGTTGCCAAGAATAAAAAAAAGACTATTTATACTGGTGCCCACATCGATTTATTAGCAGTCTGTATCCTTCAAGCAATAAAATCCTATCAGCTATAACATACCCCATTATTGGCTCAGTTATATGTTTAATTTTTTAAGTTGTATTTGTCTAGGTATCAATTGCAAAATGCCTAATTAGTCTTGTATTTTACATCTCATTATACTTGAATCCTATTGTTTTACGTATCATAATAAAAGAATTGAATTAAGCAATGAAATACTGTATCAAGTAAATACTAATTATGGTTGGAATAAATAATGCTGTTGTATATAAAGTATTGTTCTTGTTGCAAAATACATTAAAATTTGTAGTTTATTACTGAAATATTGTTTGCCCTTAAAACAATAATGACACTATACCATAGCATTTTTTACAGATACAAACATTTTGGTTTTTAAGTTGTATCTATCAAAAGCTAAAGGACAAGACTAATATTGAATTTTTCAATAGCAAAAGTCCATTGATTTTTGTACATATATTTATGTGTGTACACACTCTGGTACATTAGATACATGAATTTTTGTTCTATCCCTCAAGGATTTTTGTGAAATATGCTTGCAGAAGATTCTTCTAACTTTATAGTAGTTTTTGCTGGTTTTCATTTTTTGTTGTCAGAAATAATATAAGTTTGACTTTTTTACAGTTTACACAGTAGCTAACTTGAAATCTGCATCAAAATTCTAGACAATTTGATTACAATAGCCCTCTTGACTTTGTGCTCATCTGATGCACAATTTTTCTCTGAATCATGAAAGCTCTGGTTATTGTTTTAATAACTACTACAGCTTATGCTGAGTTATTCCTGCATGTCATTTTATTCAAATATATTTTTCTATTACAATAAAAACCTGTTTCCACCTCATCAATAAAGATATTTTCTGCTTCATTGCTTGCGCTATGTTTAGTTTGTGTTGACTATTTCAACATGGCTAAATGTTCATTTTGTTGTTTGAAATGTGTCTTAAGTTACTATACGGTGCATGGTTGTTTTGGCTTAATTTGCTGGTGTATGATCAACTAAAATACTATTTTTTTGTATTGTGTTGTTTGTGTCATTAGAACAGAAACAACATTTTAATACATGCAATATCAAGTTTGCCTCTTTTTGTTTTGCTTCTTTATGTGCAAGTGTCAAATCATGCCCTTGAGCTTCTGTAGTAGTCTGGACTTAAGTCAGGCGAACAACCTTAAATTTGGATATCTCAAATCCAATTATCAATTTTTGTGTTTAGAACACCTGTAAATTTAGGCTCTTTTAAATCTTGATTTCTTGTTTCACCCTTGTCCTTTCCTTACATATTGCACACTTGTCTGTGTTATGAATGAATTTACAAACAAGACACAAAACTACAATAGCAAGAAGTATATTTATACAAACATAATTGTATTGCTGGAAGTGAACATACTTCACAGCAGCACACAAATCCTAATCCTAGCCTGTTACCACAGTCCAACAATGAATTGCCATAAAACAGAACTTTCATAGCCATAAAATGAAATTAACTCCTTAAGTAGCTAATTCCTGACAGTTTGGTTTGCCTGTTGCTCCTTTGTAATTCCATGTTCTTTACTGGCATGTACATAACACTTTTCTTTGCATGAACAAATTCACTCATTAGTGTACATTTAGATGATATAAATTTTCATTTTTTTAACTTTGTCTAGTAGGATTTTGTTGGTCTATATCCAATGAAGAAGTCAATGCATGATATTGAACGTAAAAAATGACTATACTTCAGATATGACTAATGCATTCAACAGTCATGGTTAATTTTAACTCTTAAAAATTACATAACTGAGTCCACAAATTTTATGAGTTTTATAGTTGTTGGGATGAAAGAAGAAAGATATAATAGTACAATTTATTAGTATGTACCTTATATGTGAATGATGAAACTCAGTAGAAGAGGTAAATTGAAATGTGTAGCAGAGGGCAAGCAAAGAGTTAAAATAAAAGATTCAATAAAATACAACAGGTCATTAAATCTTTACAAGTGTGAACAAAAACATAAGACTAAGATAATAAACATATTCCCACTAGCTCCTGCAGTGTACCCTTTTGAAGTATTGTTAAAACTGGCTCTCTGATTAACCTTACTGAGTCTTTTTATCTGTAAGTAAATCCAAAATATTTCACTAACAGGCTTGTGATTGCTCTAGAACTAGTTAAAGTATCCTTTGAAATTAAATTCAGGAGAACTAACAGAATAATTAGAAGATAGGCCAAATAAAGCAAGGTTACAGGACTGATGACAACTCCAAAATAATACCTAATCAGTTGAAAGCAGAGTTTAAAGCACTGTATCAGGATTGCACGACAAGATTGAAAAGAAAAGCTACTTGAAGATAAGTAATATTTATGCCACAGAACTGTAACAGAAACAATGCCAGAAGTCAAAGCAGAGCAGATGTTGTAGAAGTGTTGACAGGAATGAATTGGTTAATGCATCATTATAAACGCAAATCATTACTCAATTCATTCCTTGATTTGTAATAGAATGTTAGTGTACATTTTAATGTGTTAAAATATACTTTAGCTGTTAAGGATATGTTAGGCATTTCTAATATACAGTTACAGACAGTAAAGCGGAGTTTGAGAATTTTACTGTTGTTAAAGAATATGGTAACATTAAACATGCATGAGTAGAAAAAAAATGAAGTTCCCACTGGATTATAAGGAATATGACATGTAGCATTATATCAGGGTGTGAAACAAATGGATCCACTGAAGGATTTTATCAAAGATGTTCAGATAAAAGATTGGTACAAGGGTACTGTTAGGACTTAAGCCAATATAGTTGCACGGGTTGGAATCAAGTGACAGTTCCCAACTCTCCCAGTACCAGGACAAATTCATAGTTGTATGTTTTACTTTCATAGTAAATATTCATAATTACTACTACATTGTTAGTAGTAGTCCTAGAAGTCCGGATGTTGCATAGTTCGACTTAATGCGTGTAGTTTATTTTGTATCGTTGTTTCCGCTTCAGTGGCAGAAACAACAACATATAATATTACATTTTTCCTGTCAGCTCTTCTTGTGTTGTGCTTAAATTTGTAGGGAAGATTAAGAATTTTGTCCTTGTTTTGTGCATATTTTTGCCTGATTAGTTCTGGCCTTACTCTGTCAACACGTTTGGTTTTTCCGCTCCTGACAGGTACAATTGGGATGATAGGTGTAGTGCAGTAAAAAAGGCAAAAAGTAGGAAAAGCATAGGTAAAATGTAACAGGAACATGCGTGAATAGAGGTAAACATATTTGAGCAGTTATGCCATAACAGTATATAGAGATAGCATGACCGGCAAGTACCCTAACAATTGCACCAACAGTTTTAAATGTAATTTGCTGCTTGGTGTCAGGAATTAATCCCTAAGGGAGTTAATTCTATTTTGTAGCTGCAGTACGTTTTCCCTATTGCTATGTTGAAGTTTTAGTTATGATTATGAGAACAAGTTTTAGTAAGTGATATTTTGCTGTGTTGATGAAGTTATCTCACTTCTATCAACACAATTTAGGATGTGATAATATACATATTCTATCACAGGTTTTTGGTGTTTGTTGCATGCTACATTCCTAACACTTGGATTTGACTTTTTCTTTAGCCACAGTATTCAGTTTCAGCACTTCAGCTTTGTTTGAATAGGTTAATCTAATTAAATATATGTATGATGGTGTAACTTTTTAGCATACAAGTAAAGATAACTAGTAATACTATTGTATATTATATATTTTTGATACATCATCTACAACTTGGGTTTAGGTAGTGATCTTTGCAATTACTTAGTAGCAAAATTACTTTTGAATGCAATAGTTCTTTAGAAAACGTGAGCAATCTGATGAAAGAAATTGACCAATGCAGTGACACTCTTTTGAAATATGTCTCAATATTTATTTGACTATATTCCTTGATGCAAGTGCTCTTAAAATCTTTACTTGTTGTACAACCAAGTGCTTTTGAACATCTCATTGAGAATTTTATATTTGGTCTAAGTTTAAATTTTTGCTTCAAAAGGTTGACAACTTTTATGCTCTCATAAATGATTCACAAGTTTAAATGAAATGCACTTCTAATACTTTTGCCTGCCATCACTGCCATTGAAAGTGGCCAATTTCTCATTTGATTAAAACTCTACAATAACAGAGTTTTGCTAATTTTTTGTTGTGCTAGAAGTTGGTTTTCTCAAGAAAACGCTTATGCATCCATGTTTTTTTCATTACTTTAACAGGTCAATGCTGTTTAGGATTTTTAGAACTGTTGAATTTTCATCTTTTTCTATATGTTGTAAAACTTTGATTGCCTTTTTAGAAATCCAATGGTCACAATACTGTTGCTAAATTGAAATTCCAATTTTCAAGATATTTATTTTTTGTCTTTTAATACCATCTCTACTAGACAACTTGATCATTTTTTTAACCCTTAGAACTTGCTCAATCAACACATTTAATTATAAACTTGTGCTTGCCATAATCTAGTAAAGGCAAATCAAATAGTATTCAAGAGTTTTTGCTGCAGTCAAATGTAATTTACATTTGAGTCCATATTTATTACTATATTTGTGTTAGGACTACAACAATACCTTAGATCCGCATGTTCCAGAATATTCTATACTTTATGTTCTGTTTCATATATTC